>PVJD01002267.1:0-211096 GCA_004026545.1 Mormoops blainvillei
TGTGGACTGAGAGCTAAAATAATGAGGTGCCTTAGCGGCTGGTGGAGAACAAAGGATACAAACGAGGCTGATGGATGTCACCTCGCAGAATCATTTCTGTAGAGGGATATCCTTAGTTCTCAGCCTGATCCTACGCAGCCCAGTTATCAGGACATCGGTGAGTATGTAGAAGGCGTTCTCGTACAGGTGCAGGCAGCCCGAAGCTTGGAAACACAGACAGTGTGCTGAATGACGGATACAGAGCACAAATACTTGTTGGTTGTTGGTTCCTTTTCTAAAAATCCAGGAGTTTCTTTGATATTTGTAAAAACATAATGAGACTCATTCAAGGAGCAAGAGGCTTTCGTGACTGGCATAGAGACTCCCATGTCTCATAATTTTGCCAATAAATCTGCCTTAACGTGGAGATGGCTTATGTCTCTCATCCACGTTTAGTTGGCCGCTTATTCTGAGGGTTCTACTAACAGTGTGTGGCCTAGCTGTGTGAGTTGGATATGAAAGCTCTTGTAAAAACCCATATTTTCATTCTACCTTAAGAATCAAGATTAACTGGGTGAAACTCTAGATAGATAAGAAAATACTTTCAAGTGGTATAAAACATTTGAGTTCTGATTTCTTATTATTGTTACCATAATGACTTAAAACTCTTTGAGATTCATTTTATGCATAACCACATACTACTAAAGAAAGGAAAACGTCTTCCTATGTGCTAATGAAAAGTTTTATGGGCATGACCTTGGAATGATCTTTAAAGTGACTCAATTACTGCCTGAAATAATGGCATAATGTTAATAACGACACAGTTAAAATTGTCTTTCACATATATTCTCCAAATGCTGTCGCTTCAGCACTTTTAATTGCCTGAGGAGCATTTTGCAGTCAGCACTCTCAGGCAGGCACAGCAGAAGGCATGATGCTTGGAGTCAGACATTCCAAAGGAGGGGGGACCCACTCACCCCAGCTGGACCTCGGCTGGGGCTGGCTACTGGCTGCACTTCTGCTCCACTGCAGTGCCTACGCCCGCTCCCCGCCCTTGGATATCCTTTGTCTCAGGCCTATACTTGATGTTTTCATTCTATAGTTTATATATATTTGTAAGCCGTATGTAATTTTTTCAAAGATGGGCTAAAATAAAATAAAATACTGGTGAGATCTTTTAAAAAAGACTCAAATCCAAACCTGAAATTAGAATGCATGGGGATTCAACTGAATCTTTGTACAAGTTCTGAAAGTTACAGAAAGTTAAGCTCGGCAACTCAACCCACCTACCTACCAGAGCGCTATCCTCAAACACCAATACGGGATCCTCATTCAAGCATAAAAGCTGGAGTTGGTGTGCTGGTCGGCACCCATCAAAGTCTGAGCATGAGGCTCTGATCATGTTACCCCTTCTGCTTAAAACCACTGCTCTTGGGATGAAGATCAAAACCCATCACATCCCTGCAAAACTTCACACCACCAGCCCCTCCCTCCCTCTCCACATCTGTGCTGCCCTCTTTCCTCTGCCCTTTGCCTTCTGTAACTTTCTCCAACATATCACACTCCTCTTACTTCTGAGCCTTTGCACAAGATATTTCCCCTCCCTTAATGCTGTCCTTGACTCTTACGTATCCTTTAAAATTTCGTTCAGAAAGAGTGTCTAGAATTTCATAGGGGAGCACTTTCCCCACTGAGCGCACTCAGTGTTGCCTGTGCATTTCCTCCGTGGCATTGATCCCCGCTAGCAATTATACACTTGTGTGCACACTGTCAGTTCATTTGCGCACCATTCTTTCCAGCATGTCTGTGTCTGACATAGAGACATCGTTCAATAAATACGTGGAAAGGGAAGATTGTTTGGACATGTTATTTATCCATTCCCAGAGGGACCCTGTATCTCCCCTGGAATCAAGTCAGAGCACCCCAAGACAGCTCTGGGGCATGCTGTTTCTGGTTTTTACTGGAGTTCACCATAGAAACTTTTCAGGTAGAATGCTTCCGCCCTCGAAAATGGAGGGAAATTTACTGCCATGATATTTTGTCTCTCCAAGGAAGGAGGAACTGGTTTTATTGCTGACTTTGGGGCGAGGAATGAGAATGTGTAGCCCCGTCCCTTCTCTGCCCTTTCTCTTAGAAGTGACCCTGTCTACAGAAAGCAGAAATTCCACACTGCCCCTGTGGTGCCTCACGGGGACAGGTCCCCACATGCCAGGCCTGTGGTGGCCCAACACGGCTTCTGACTATCTAGATAAGCCTCCCAGGGTTTGGGTCTTAGCACTAGGAGCCCAGCTTGTCTGCAGATAAAGGCCACATTCTCCAATAGTGTATTTGTCAGTAATAAAAGTAATATTGTAGTCTCTCTGCTTCACTCTTGATGTTAGAATTTGACTATTTATTTGGGATATCTCTTATCCATCAGAAAAAGCCTTAAGAAATCCTCTTCGCATTTATTGTGAAATAAGACAGAATCTAAATATAATTCCCACATGTAAAATTTTCATTTGTAAACTCTCCTCATAATTTAGTGTCAGGGAAACGTGTCTTCTCCTAAGGAGCTTGTGGTATCCTTCCTCTTTTCCAATAAAGAGAGTTATGAAACTGGTTTTCTAGGAGGCTAAGTCCAAGATCTGACTTAATGCCCCACCAAGGCAATCGGATAAGCTTCAGTTAGCATATTTTACCTTGATGTTGTTTTCCAGTTCCAATTTAGTCATGTTGCTTTATTTTGTTGTTGTTGTTGCAAGTCACAGCTATCTCAAGACCTAATTTGGAAAAGGATAGGTAAGCCCATGTTTTAAAAACATGAGATAATGTGAGTTGGCAACCAAAGAAGACAACAAGGAGGATTTAGTGAGTGGTAGCTGAGAACTTTGCTAAGAACTTTGTATCCATTACCCTATTTAATCCTCATAATAGCATAGGGAGTTTGGTGCCATTCTTATTATTCCTGTTGAAGAGATAAATAAACTGAGGTGCCTGCGGGTTAGTTTGCCCACGGCCACACTGCTCCTTGTCACGGATTTTAATGCATTTGACTCCAGAGCCTGAGCTCTGAACTGCTTTCCTGTACCGTTGTGAATTTGGAAGAATAGTCAGTCTTAATAATGTTTAGTTTAACAATGTCTAACTATATGAAATGTCAGTATTACCTAATTTATTATTTTGTGATCACCTCAGATTTACCCCTTAAGCTGGAAGAAATCTAGGGCAGTCATTTGGAAAATGAAGGTGCAAAATATTATGTTATAAACTAGACTTTGTAATTTTTTAATTGTCAAAATGGAGTCTTGGGCAAGGTCTCTCTCAAATAACCAGAATCCAAAATGCCATTGACATGAAAGGAACAAAAGATGAGAAAACAGATCCATCCCATGGACTTAATCAAAACAGATGCTGTGATTTCTGGAGGGATGAACAGAGTCAGCCCATATTCTACATTTTCTCAGGCTTGGGACAGGGCAATACATTCAATCTGCTAGGTGCTGCTTCGGTGTAGGGGACAGAGCAGGGGACAAAACAGACAGGGACTTGCCCTTATATTCGAGTGGTAGGATGGGATGGGAGGAGGAAGAAGCAGGCAATATACAAATAAGCAAGTAAATATATAGCATATCCACCTCTAAGCTCTACAGGAGAAAAATAAACTCAAATAAGCGTGATTGGGAGCGGCAGGCACAGGGCTGGGGATTAGGAAACGTCTGACCAGGGAGGTGGCGTTCGAGCAGAAGGAGAAGGAAGAGCGAGCCACAGGCATATGGGGAAAGGACATTCTAGACAGAGGGAACGGAGCGTGTGGGGCCTCAGAGGTGGGCTTGGTGTTTCCAGGGATCAGCAAGGAGACCAGGGGAGGAAGGGGGAGAGTGGCAGGAGATGTGCTGGAAGAGGGGATGAGGGGACCAGACCATGCAGGGATGCGGAAGTCACTGAAAGGACCCTGACAGGGCGTTGGCTTTTATTTTAAGTTAGGTAGGAAGCCACAGGAGCAGATGAGTCTGATCTGAATTGTTAAAAGAATCACTCTGGTGGTTGGGTTGTGACTAGAGTGCTGGGGGTAGGGGTAAGAGGGACACGGGGACACCTGGCAGAGCCAAGAGGAGGTGGGTATGGTCACCATGAAAGGGCCAACCTGTCACATTCAGTAGAAGCTGTGAAGGAAGGACAAGCAGATGGGTCAGTTACTGTGTACTTGAAGCCCTGGAAGGTGGAGCTGCTGTGTAATGTGGTAGGTAAGGTGGTGGGAGACATGGAGACAACGTGTGGGTACAAGAATCGGGAGTTCGGCTCCCGGTCCTGAAAGCCAGGGCAGATGACAAGCAGGCACTGGACCTACAAGTCTGGAGCTCAGGCTAGACCTTTGATTTAATGAGCATTTGTGTCATAAATGATGACCTGACGTGTCTAAAGGTGAATGTGCATCTTAGCAGTAAGGTGTGTTTTTCTCGAGAAAGTTTTCAGTAGTAAAATGAAAACTTTAGAAGCCACTAACCTGTGAGCACCTGAGGTCAACAACTTTGTCTTCAGCTTTTCCGTGCTGCAGCCTGCATAATTCCTGCACAGAGGATGAGCTATGCAAATACCTACAGTACTAAACTGGCCCCAAAATTTTATGTTTAAACCCTGATTCACAGTAAATCCAATTGATCAAACCACTGTTTTTGTTTTGTTTTGGTTTTGGTTGCTAAACTCACCTAAAATTAATCTCTTATCCAATTCAACTCATTCTTCCTGACACATTTTTTCAGACTTCCAAAACTATATTGTAATTTGGATAACAAGTTTTTGTTAAAAGCGGGAAAGGGGACACTTTTATAAGCAACAGAAAAACTCCACGGCCATAAAGTCATATGCTCATTTTCTTTGTTTTTCTTCAAGCCCATTTTGTTTTAGAGTATATTATATTTTGACATAGTAACATTATAAGAGACTAAGAATTTTTTAAATGAAATTACAAAATGATCTGTACCATCAGGAGATGCTATGATCTAACAGACCTAGTTAAATTGATTTAACAAAATGATAGCACAGTTCGTACCTTGATGCAGTTCCTTATACTTTCTTCTGACCAATACCTTACATCACTTTCATGGTATCCAGGAGATTAGCAGTCAACCAGTAAGAAAGGAGCTGCTAGGAGGAAAACAAAAATGGGAAGAGAGTGCCCAGGAGGAGCACAGCCACCTTGTGTAGCAACACATCAGACCTTGTTTGCAAGGTCTTTTCTGGTTTATAACTAGGCAGAGTTAGGTATTTTATTAGAAGGAGACCCATTTCTTTCAATTCCATGACATTTCAGACACCATTGGCCTCTGGATATAATTTCCTTGTCCCTGAATTGGGTTTCCAAGGTGCTTTCGGTCTGAAGCCTTTGAATCAAGCTTTGGCTGTCTATCTCCAGCTCCTGCCGTCTCTGTGCCCACGATGCATCCTAGGAAAGGAAGGCCATGGTCAGGGTCCTACAACAGGCGATCATTTCTGCACTGTGTGATCCTTTTCTCTAAAGGAAAAAAATTCTTCGTAAAATGATGCCACTGACGGTATTCAAATTGAAATGCTCAACTCAGTCTCCCTGTTGTAGTGAATGTTGCAGCAGCTGAGCGCGTTTCCTCCTGCATCGATCTACCACGGGGCGACTGCATTCTTTCCACGCAGGCTTGTGTAGAAACCATCGCAGGAGAATGTGGGACCCAGACATTGCATTCTTTACACATTTCACACCAGTTCATCTCCCTTCTGCCTGCAGACAGAAAGCTACATTCATCCTGCAGGCTGAAGTTACGGGATTCTTGTCATCAGACCGAATTCCTCGCCAGTTATTCACAACTGTCCCTGGAAGCTTCATGAAATGGCTTCTTTTCACTCTAGTACCTTGGGGACCAGATTCTTTGGTGTCTTATTAACAGCGCCTGACCTCAAGGACAGAAATCACAGCCAAACGCTTGTTGAAATAAAAACGTTCTACGCCAAGACTTTTAGGTTAGGTAGCTACACAAAGAGAGAGCACCCTGCACTAGGGGCCCTGTGATCAGGTTCTTAGCTTGTGTTTCCCCGGGCTCTGCCTGACGGTGGGTAAATCTCTCAGAGCTCCGGGTCAGACCGCATACATCTCGGGCCCTGTGAGAGTCAGTGCCTGCAATTCCATGAAAGGTGTGCACGTCAGGTGTAGGAAGGCTGCCTGGGGGCCGAGTCTAGCCACAGCAGCAGGAGAGTCAGGGTTCCTTATCGAGTGACCATATGAAACACTTTCACTTTGTTTTTGGTTACTTTTATGCCTAAAAAAGTAACACATGCCAAACTGTGAAAAATTTGGAAAACAGAGACATGTTTAAAGATGCAGAAAATGCCTGAAAAGCCATGATTTCAAGGCAGATTTTGATACTATATGGCACATGTCCTTCCAATCTTCCTTCTATACACAAAGCTTTTTTTGTTCTTGTTGAGATTGGCCTATAAGTGTTACGTGCGTGCCCTGCTTTCTAAGCTTAATATTTCATCCCCTACTTCCAGGTGTATGGACCAGCAGCTGACGGTGTGCGCAAGGCCCTGGGAAGCACAATGAAGAAGGCAGGTGCTACTTGAGGGAGTTTAAGATCCAGCCCTTTCCATATCATCAAGAGCTTTCCACAGCCATAATGTCTCATGGCCACACCTGTTAAAGCCATCTGTAAGTGTCATTTCATTCCGTGTTGCACAGGAGGAGAAAATCCAGCCCGTGAGGGGGAAAAGAGGAGAGGGGGGTGGTCGGAGGGGCGAGGCGAAAGGGCAAAAAGCAAGAAAATGAGATGGATGACAGAGGGACTCTGGAAGGGGGAAAAAACAAGTGGAAGCCAGGAAGGTGGTTAGATTTGAGAACAAGTGCTCTGAGCCCAGAACCCGCTGGGTGATTTTGCATGAGTGAGGAGCACAAGCTCTAGCGCCCTGCAGGCACCTAGCTGTGGGCTCCTACACAGATTCCTTTACGCTTCTGTGCCCGTTTCCTTGTGTGGAAAACGAGGATAATAATCCTCATCTTCCGGAGGGACAATAAGGATTAAATGAGATAATATATGCAAAATATTTAGGACTTAAGTACTCCATAGATGATATTACTAGTCTTTATTATCTTCCTATTCTAATACTGCGTAAGCCATTGGACTAAGGAGGAGGGGAGAGGAAAGGACGGGAGAATCAATAAAAAGTCTGATTTATTGATTTATTCAAGTACAACTATCCCCTCCTAACCAACACAGTTACATGTACATACCTGAAAAAGATGCCACTGAAAAGCGGCAGCTACAAATTGTTTCATGAAAGAAGTTATCCAGAGCTGTAGGCGGAGACACTGACAAGGAGTGAGGAATCGCCCCTGAGGTTAGCAGCAGTGGGAGACCGTTGCCACCTCTAGGCCTAAAAAGCAGGGACAGAGGTGGTTATAGAACCCAACAAGAGCCACAGAATCCCAGAATAGGATCTGTGGCTTTCGTCTGAGGAATGCAGCCACCCTCTGATCAACTACGAGGGACTGTCATTGGCTGAAACTGCATGGAAGTTAAAAGTGATCCATGCTTCAGTCTATCTGTCTACAGACACCAGCTTCCAGGGCTCAGGGAAGGCACAGGAACAGAGAGAGAATTTGGAAGGGGGAAGGAGAAAGGGCCACACGCTGCAGGTTTCTAGCACATGAAATGCTGGCTATTCCTTGGCATCTGTGAATCTACCCATCAAATACATATGTACTGGTATTTAAGGTGCTGACTGTGCTGACGGAGGCCACGTGCCCACAGGTCCTACTGCCTTGGCATCACTGTATGCCACATGTCCCCCTCCTTGTGCCCATCCACACAGGCTGCGTACCCCCTGGATCCAGGCGGCAAGGTTAACTGCTGTCACTTCCCAGGAAAACCGTGACTCATTAAAACCAATGAAACTTCATGTTCAACTCAAACAGTAATGCAGGTGTTTATTAGCATTTTATGCCTCTGTTTATAATAAAAAGGATTGTAGCTTTGTCAGGCACTTCTCTTAGGTGTTTGGTGAGGATGTGTGTTGTGATTAACTCCACTGGGTGGGGGGCAAGAGGAAAGGACTGCTATAGAAAAAAGTGGCAGATTTTCCATTTACTGGTGTTTAATTCACTGATACAAACCAATACCTGATAATATACTGTTCTTTCCAGCTCCTCTGTGTCTGAAAAGGCAGCGGTGGGCTGGTTGAAGACGGCTTGGACAAACAAGGAACAGAGTCAAATTAAACTCATTTGGGGGCACATAAAGCAGCCATTCCTCTCACCCCTGTTCCAGGTGACAAGCTTCCTACCACTTTCCTAATATCACAGAAAAATCATGGCTATGGATCACAATAAGACCACAGTCCAGAGGTGGCATTCTTGTAGTTAGGACATTTGATTTAGTATTATAAGAACATGTAATTGTGTTTGAGAATTACTTTGTTTATATACAGGGTGGGGCAAAGGTAGGTTTACAGTTTTTCGTATAGAAAATAATACAATAATTGATAAATAATAATACAAGAATAAACTGTTTCACATACTGAAAACTGTACATCTACTTTTGCCCTACCCTGTAGTTAAATATTCTTTACTGTAGACCAAGTGTTCTTTTCTTTTGTTTTTTTTTTTAAATATTAGTATCTATTTAGGCTTTTTAGAAGAAACTCAAAACTCTGGAAAATTACCTTTGAAATAAGAAGTCTGGCCCTGGCTGGTGTGGCTCAGTGGATTGAGTGCCAGCCTGCAAACCAAAGGGTCTCTGGTTGGATTCCCAGTCAGAGCACATGCCTGGGTTGGGGGCCGGGTCCCCAGTAGGGGGCGCATAAGAGGCAACCACACATTGATGTTTCTCTCCCTCTCTTTTTTCCTTCCTTCCCTTCTCTCTAAAAATAAATAAATAAAATCTTTTTATAAAAAAATAAATCTATTGTCAGTTTAGAGAGTGTTGAGGGGAGCTGTGCATTTGGAGAGCTTGCTTTAATTCTTTTGTTTGTTTGTTCCTGTTTTTATGTCATTTATATAATTATTGCCTACATCAGCAGCCCCGCCATCTGGGAGGCCCTGCTCCTTTATTTACAGTTTGGATAAAAGTAAAAGATGACAGATCTGGTAAGAAGCACACATTGTAAAAGATAAGGCACTTCGGAGACTTGTCCCTTCGGCCTGCCGGCTGCCCTTCAGGGTGGGCAGATAGGCATCAGGGACTTCGTATGTTTGAGTGTTGTGTTCTTAGATAAGGCCAGGCCATCAGCTCTGCACTAATGCAGGAATGAATGGAATTTAACCATTTTATTTATTACTGGGATTTCAAATAACTTTGCTTCAGGTTTATTAAATTTCCAGAATGTTCTCTCTGCATGGTACTAAATGCGAACTGTTTTTATCTGAGGCTTTCTGATTGCTTACCAATTCCATGAATTCCTGTGTGACCTTCCTTAGTTTTTTCCCAGACCTTTTTTAGTTATGCAGAATAATTCACTGAATATATATATATTTTATATATATGTATATACACATATACAATATATATATTTAATGAAGGTATTGGGCTTTAGCAACAGATTCTAACTTCAATTCATAAGATCTTTTAAGAAGTTATTATACTTACCAAAAATGACAAAGGGTTTAAGAACCCTACCAATATGCACCCTAGGTCTCAGAATGTAATTTGAGGTGGGCAAACTGGTTTAATTTAAATGCTTCTGCAAATTCTTCTCCTCTTTCCCAGGGCTTTACCCATAATTGAATCCCAAATGTTTATTTTTAAAGCTTTAGTGCAATTTGGTTGGCTTTCTTTAACTGTATTTTTCCAGCCCTTTGGAATTTGTAATATCAGATATTAGAGCACTAACATCATTAACGGAAGTCAGACTGGACGATATTCTATACCTCACCAGGAGGCAGCTAGAACCAGCAGCTCTTGGTAAAGGTGCTTAAATAAGCTCTGTGCTCGGTTTTTCATACCAAGAGCCACGTATGTCACTGCAAGGATCCATATAGGGGCACAGCCTGGGGCAAAGAGCTCTGCTTTACTGTCACTTAAAAGTCTTGGGGGAAAAAAATGAGACTTAGCTGGTGTTTTTCTGCTCTCCATGGGGAACAAGTTCAGCAGAGAATCAAATCAGAAGGTAGAGCTTCATCAAGAAGTCAAATTCCAAGTGACCTTTCTACTTTTCTCCATTTGGTGTTTTTATGCAAAAGGACACAGGGAATATGCAGAGATCATTTTCCCAAGTGACTAATGGTTTGTGATTGACTCCTGGATTTTTATCTCAAATAACGCATAGATTTCATTATACTTAGAATTTTGTTTTGTCTTTTTTGTTTTTAAAAATAACTTATATACTCTTCCAGAAAATATTTTAGGCAGGTCTTGATAAAATGTGCACACACAATAAGGTTGTTAAAATAGAAAATCAGAAAGCATAAAAAAAAAAGGAGATTTAAAATAGTTACTGTAACTTAACATTAAATTTAATTCTGAGCTTCCAGGGCAGTTTTGGGAAAGAGGACGCACAATGGGTTACATTGTTTTTAGCATCCGATGAAAGGGAGCATTTTATTCTGTCCGAAGATGCTTGCTTTTCCGGTTACTAAATTTTAAGAGGCTGTTTATCCAGTTGGCCCTTATATATTTTACAAAGAATGTGAAAAAACGGGCTTTTATTAAATCCTCAAAGCAAATTTGGGAGCATGATACTAAATGTACATCCAAAGAAAGGAAAGTACTGCCACCAGTGGGGATGGGACTAATGAGATCAAGGTGTTCTTAAAATCATGTCAGTGCACCAGACAGCGTACATTTCCCACAAGTTAAAACATCTTTAGCATCACTTTTTAAATCTATATAAACATTGACTTTCATTTACTTTGCATAAAAACATGACAAGAATAACGGCATCCAACTTTCTGAATTGGTATATTTTACAAATTCTGAGAAGACTAGGAATTCTAAAATAAAAGTACATAAAAGTAGCTATGATAGTAGATCATAAAATGAGTCCTTGCAGATGTGTTTAATTTAATATGGAAATATGTTTTCTCTTGTATTATTATAGTTTGTCCCTGGAATTATTTTTTTTGTTGGATCTCCTTTGCTCTTAAGAATGTAGTGAAATACTGAAAAGCATTATCCAGGATTTGTTGACATAATAAAAGGAAGTGCTAAATTTATGAGTGGTTGGAAGAGTTGGTGACCTCAGCAGAGCTCCATGTCATAGAAGACCCATCATTTCTACTCAGCACGGATGCATGACATTGAGGGATCAAGATGCTTTCCAATGGACTCAAGCTAAGCCCTGTGTGGGGGGAGTGACTGGGTCCTCCAAATTTAACTTAATTGGCATTGTGGGAAAACTTCTTTTCCACATTATCAGCTCATACTGTGTACTCAGTGTAAACCAAGGACTGTAATTGAGAGAGCTAAAGATGGGGAGTGGTTTCATCCCACAGTTTCCATGATCTGCTATCTTGTGTGCCAAAGTCACTCAGCAAAGGCAACACAGCAATGTTACACCAGGACTGAGCTCTAAGGAATACACAAATTCATAAAAAGAGGGATAGGTTGGCTTTTAATTGCATGTATATTTAAATGTTTCCATTGTTTTTCTCCATGGGAGGTTATATCTTCATTCAGAGTTGACTTATTTTGAATATTTCTTTGTCTTAATTCCAAGAAGTCATTCTCCCAGTTCTTTAGGTAATCTCTCACTGCATTGACTTCTCTACATTCACAAGTTTTGCGAATTATTCAAAACTTTATCAAAGCACTTATTTGTTCAAGTATTTATTAAACTTCTACTAAGATAAGTCCAGCCGATACTAACTACTAGAGACTTTGTTACTTTTTCTTCCACCTCATTCTATGGCCACTGAGTGTTCTTCCTTGATCTCCCTTAGTTGTGCTTGGTGTGTTCTAATGCAGCTTCATGTTTTCCTTCATTGAATTTCACTCATTATTTTGCTAATTTAGTTGTCAAACTGTGACAGTGAGTACTGAAGCTTTCTCTACCATTCAGCATTATAGCTCCTCACTCATTAGCACTCATTCATTTACCCTTCATGTACTTATTAAATATCTATTATATGTGGAGCATATTTATTTTGCATGAAAATATTTTGATGACCTCTCTGGATGGGAAAGGATATCCCACCAGGTCAGGACACAGCTGCTGTGTTCTACCTGATTCCCTCACTGAGAGAATCATGAATATAATATTAATAAATTGTTATTTTTAAGCCCACACGCTTTGGAGTAATTTTTAATGCAGCAATAGGTAACCAGAACATCAGTGTGTAAAGTTTAATTCCTAATATTGCTTTAGTAAGAGTCCTGTTTAGGTGGTTTCTAAATCTACCTTTAATATGTATTTCAATTTTTAAAAAATTCACATAAGGTAACTCAGTTTCAAGAGTGTCAGGCAGCAAGTCCAGTAGAGGCAACGTGGGTGAGCCATGGAAGCAGAGGCACCTGGTGTTAAACCCCAGCTCACGTACTTAACAATTATGTACACCTGGGCATTCAAACACATGTGCAAAGTACCTGGTATAGACTAGCCACTGGACAGATGCCGATTCCCCTCCCCCTTCCTCCCCAGGTCCCCTTCCCTTTATATGTCATTACCATATTAGAGGCAGAAGGCGTAGATTAGAGTAAATTTTGGAGTCAATGAGACAAGGAATTCAAATATATGCATCACATATGCAGCGTTAGAAGAATTGCTTAAAATCTGGGTCTCAATTTCTCAATAGGATTACTGAGAAAATTAAATGAAATCATTTATGTCAAGGGGCCAGCACAGCTTCTGGCAAAGAGTAAGTGCTGAATGAATGGAAGTTGCTATTGACATTATTATGATTCATGTCAAGCAAAAATGTTGTTAAGATTGTATTAGGAGGTCAATACCATGTTTAATCATTGGGTGCAGCAAAGGACATTCCAATCATTTTATCTTTTCAGTCATGTGTTTCTCCTCCTCTTAAAATAAAGAGATTAATATACATGTATGCTTCAGTAGATATGAACTAGCTGAAAACTACCGTCTCTTAGGATGCTAAGTTTTATGATGTCTATAATATAAATATGGCTATGGGGGTTATCTCCTGTGTGAATCAACTGTTTAAAAAAAGCATTCCACTTTCATAAGCATTTTTATTTTTATTTTTATCTGATGTACCCATACTAACCATTCTTATCTTGATATCTTAGCTGAATACAGCAAACATGTTTCTTTTTCAAATCAGGGTAGTCTAGGGACTTTCAGGACACATATCTCTACAGAGAGCTACATTTCCTCTCCAAGAGAAAAAAAAAAAGTGGGGAGGGGAAGGGGTGAATACAGACCATGTGAGATTCTGGAATCTTTGTGGGAGGGACAGAATATCTGTTAGTTTTTTGAATAGAGCCAACTACTATGTTTTTTAAAAGCTTTAGAAACCTGCCATTGGCACAAATAAATCACCGAAGAGAAAAATCTACTTCCTTCTGCATTTTCCAGACCTACACTGGTGCTGCGTGGGAGCACCACTGAATCCCTTTGGGAAGAGTGTGGAGTCAGTGTGGCATCTTTTGCTGCATTGATAGTAAGGATTGATTGGGTCCTCACCTTTTAGTCAACATTCTATATGCATCCTTCTTAAAGCTGCGTGCTGGGCTTCCCTTCTCCAGGGAAACTGGAGGGTGTTTCTTTAGTCAGAGATATACGAGTCTTTGTAATCTTTTGCTAGAATATTCAAACAAATTCCACAAAAGCTCTGCACAGACAAGCAAAATGACAGCCTTGGTAAATGAAGCATGTAGAAGATATGGCACACAGTAGGTCAGCTCTTAGTAAAAGCTGGTTCTCTTCATTATCTACTATTATTTCCTACACTAGCTGTCTTTTATCTCATTTAATACTTACAGTGACAGTATGAGAACTCTGGAGTAAGAAAGTGCTGTGTTTGCGTCTCAGCTCTACAAACACTGTAAGTTCCAATTCTCCCATCTCTAAAATAAGGAAATTGTTCAGGTAGAATGAAATAATGCATGTAAAGCTTTTAGCACAATACCTGGCACATAGTAGGCACACCAGTTAAATGGTATTACCTCCATTTGAAAAGTAAGGAAATAGAGATTTGGAGAGTTTCAGTAACTCATCCAGGTCATACATCTAGTTGGGAGTGGCGGAGGGGGACAGAATTTTGATTCAGATCCAAGCTCGATGACTCCAAAACCCCATACTGAATCTGGATTGCGTTTTGGGATCGTTAGCTGCTGACATAACAGCAAGACCATGCTGTCTCTCTGTCCACCAGCTGCAATGGGAAGTGCTTCCTACAATGCAGCAAGGTCCTGGGAATTGATACTTATTTTTGCTTTATTCTTTTTTACTCCCTTTCTTAAACTGAAATTCCAGAAACCCTATATTACCTCACTGTTTACTGATGGGATCCCAATTTGCCAGCTCAAAGGGAGGTACACCACCCTGAATCTGTCTAAGATGGATAGTGCCCCTCTCTCCTGTCTTCTTAGGAGATTTAACAAGACCTGCAAGGAAAAAGCTAGCAAACATAAGGGAGAAGCAGTCAGAATTTGCATCAACCCATGTTGACTATTGTGAGTCTAATGTGCAGGAGTCCTTAATTGGATAAAGACAAAAAGCTCGTTCTGAATCTCCATCAACTGCCTTCTGAAAACAACAATGGCCATGAGCTTAAATATACATGAGTCAGAAACATCCTGATTACATTTCCAGGGAATTATCTAGGGGTTTAAAAATTTAGAGGAAGAGACACTCCCACAATAGCACTCAGGGTTTCATCAAAAACTTTCCAACCAGTCAGACCATGGACCTGGCCTTGCTCTGAGATAGTTCACTAAACAGCGCCTCTTACCCCCAGGCGATAGGTTCCTAATGGTTAAAGTCACAAGTTACTGTTGGTCAACCTGAGGTGATGGGAAGAGATTTGTGCTGGAGCCACATCCTTCTCCCTTCTCTGAGAGGCAGTTCAGTCTCATACTCTCCAGTGCAGGACCACCAGCTCCCTGAGGCATCCTTTGTTGATCTTGCTGTTTAAAGACAAAATTATCTTGGAACAAAACTTTTGCTATATTTAGGTACATTGTTGATTGTGAAACTGGAGTCTCCAGTGCTCATTTCATAAACATACCAGAGAGCGTCTCAAGGGACAGATGAATTGATGCTCTTGCCCAGGGCAGTTTATAGTGAGCTCCAAGGTCTCAAAGACTCTGACATCCATGGGGGTGGAGTTTGTGAGGGTGAGGGGTGGGGTGTAGAACTAACCTGGGAACCTATAGGCTCCATGGGTGTCCTTTTTACTTTCATTTCTCCAGGGATATTATGGGCTGCAGTGAGTACAAGTCCTGTGTACCTTCTCAATAGAAATGAAGAAAGCCTAGAGACATGCCCTTCGGGGCCGAGGGTCCACCCCACTGGCCCCAGGTCCTCTCTGTAGCCTCTCCAGATCCTTGTGGAGGTCTGAGCTGTTGCACCAGCTACCCTGGCCCCACCGTTGAAAGGAGAAGGCGGTGAGATGATACTCTGGAAATAAAGAGAATGCGAAAGACAAAATCACCTCTCCAACTCTCTAATTCACGTCTCTCTTAAACTTTTCTTTAATCTCCAGTTTCATTTATCCCATCTTGGTCCAGCCTATTTGTTTCTGTGACTTAGGAGAAGTGGCAAAGAGCCTGTCTGCTATCCAAGAAGAGGCTGAGTGGAAGTGGTCCGGGGAGGAAGCCCCAACTCAGCTCCTGCTCTGTAGGGGTGCTGGCTGGGGGCCCAAACCAATTGTGGCCACTTTGTTTCCTTGCCAGGCCCTGCAAATTCAGGCTTTGTTGTAACTTACAAGCAGAATGCCTGCCTCCTATCCGTGTCCTAAAGCTCAGACTTGACTTCCCCAACTCTATACCACAATAAGGGGACCACAACCACAGAAAAGCTGAACCCATAGAAAGACTCCAACCTGGAAAACTCAGCCCTCACCCTGACACCCCAGCACAACCTGCATTAGAAGAAGAGGTGTTGTCCACCCACCCTGAAATCCTTTCTTTAGCAATTGCCCCATGTGGCAGGGACAGGCTGTCCAGATGACCAGGACTGCATTTCGAGAACACAGAACTTTGTGGAGGAAAATTCCAACCTGCAACTGGCTTCCCTGTTACACTCCCACAGCCTGTTGAAATGAAGCATCTAAGCTTTAAGGCAACTCTGCGAGTTCAAGCACGACTGAAACTTTGAATAAAACCTGGAGATGACAACTTTAATTATTAGGAGGATGCGTCACTTTTATATTATATTCAACAGTATTTAAATCCAATTACAACAAACCAGTTTGCACTGCTTTCCTTCCACAAGTGAACAGACGAACCACCTTGTAACCTCATCAAAAGAAAAGAGAGGCCTTGGCGATGATGAACTCCTTGAGCTTTACCTTGTCTGGGAAGCACTTTATCTGCCCTTCCATTCTAAATGATAGCTTCACTGCATAGAGTAATCTAGGTTCTAGGTCCTAGCTTTTCATCACTTGGAATACTTCTAGTTGGAGGGAAGGCAGGTACCTGGTGGAGGGGGACAAACAGGGAAAAATTGGGACAATTGTAATAACATAATCAATGAAATATATTTTTTAAAAAAGAAAAGAAAAGAGAGGTCTTCCTGCCATCAGCTGAGCCAGAGGTCTAGCTCTGTCCCCGGCACCTGCGGACCCAGGAAATGTATTTACCTGGTTGTGTCCAATGGTCTTTTCTGATTCTCAACATGGGTAAAACCAAGGAGATGATGTCTTATAAAATCTGCTAATTACTTTTTAAAAAGACAGGGGTGCCTGGTGTACCTGGCCTGGAATGGAACTACTTGATAAAGAACTATGGGCAAGGATGTGGAAGGTGGGGGTGGGTAGGGAAGGAGAGAGTACTGGGGGAAAGGAAAGGGGAAAAAAACTAGCAGGTTTTTTTTTTGTTTTGTTTTTTTTACTGGTGCAATCCTTCTCATTTTACACAAAGCATTAAGGGTGACATGCGAGGGAGAGCTAAGTCGGGGGTGGGTAGTACTAACATATATTAACTACATTTCCTTTTTAGGGTAAAGAGTGGGAAAGCAGGAGCTGACTAAAGCAAAGATAGTAAAAGGGACATCAGCTTTCTCATTTTTATTCTCCCCAACTTTCGCTGTTGGCTGTAAGTAAACCAGAATGATTTTTTGCATCATGATTATACCCTAATGGGTTCTAATGTCAATTTTGAGGGAGTGCACATTTCCTTTTCTTTTAGAGAAATTTTGAACAATAAATTAGAGAAATACTAAATTATTGAAAATAATGAGTCTGATTCTACCTCTAAGAATATACCACTTTGGAGTGAGAGAAGGTCCTCTTTTCCCCCCTTTAGAGTATGTTGGAGACCTTTCCTGTGAACGGGGAGGAATAGCAGTGCCCCAGTATCCACAAGAGATACCTTCCGAGACCCCTAGAGGATGCCCGGGACAGTGGAGAGTGCCGAACCCTTCCGTATACTGTGTCTTTTCCTACACATACAGAACAGACCTGGGATGAAATTTAATTTATAAATTAGGCACAGTAAGAGATTAACAATAATCACTAATCGTAAAATAGTATACTTATTCATAATATACTGTAATAAAAGTTATGTGATCTCTCTCTGAATATCTTTTTGTACTATATTCACCCTTCTTTTTCTTGTGATGGTATGAGAGGATAAAATGCCTGTGTTGTGAAGAAATAAAGTGGGGTGAATTCCATAAGCATCGAGACACAGCTTTTAGGCTACCATTGACCTGCTAACAATGTGTCACAAGCAAGGTCATCTATTTCCTAGGATCCTTGATCATTGAGCCTTGATGATGTCAATGGTTGGATGTCAGAGGCAGACAATATCAATGGTTGGGCCAATTGAATAGTTTTGGACCATGGTTGACCACTGGTAACTGAAACCTTAGAAAGCAAAACCACAGAAAAAGGAGCATGTCTACTGTCTATTGTCATTTAGTCAAATGGCCCCTAGTGGCATGAAGAAGTTACTGCAGTTTCACTAAAATCTGTATATGCATTATTGATCTCTGAAAACTCAACAGATTCTCAGTCTGTGTTTAATAAAAATAATGAACCTGTTACACACCAAATAAAACACATGTACCTGGAATTAGTACACTGCATTGATTTAGCAGTTTCACTAGGAGGAGCCCTTGCTTATTTAATAATAGTTACAAAGCCATTGGTTGCTGAATTTAAGAATAACTTTAGGTTTAAAAAATGTAAAAATTAATTTTGAACAAACAATCATCAAAATAACAAATATTTATCCTTGTCTTTTCTGGAAAGATGTTAAGTCCATTACAGGAATATGTAAATTACAGAAAGATATATGAAGTTGATGTAGAAAAACAAAAGGATATAAATTGGAGTTCTGATTGAGGTTAATACCTCTCTCTCTCTCTCTCTCTCTCTCTCCCCTCCCAAAGAATAGTAAATAGTATGCCCTCTGCTTTAGAAATTTCCCCCTGGGGTTAAAATTTTACTTATAATCCATGGTTATAGTTTTACTAATAATCTGGGTTATAATTTTCACCCAAAGCATTTATTGAGTGTCAGTAGTGTTTTGCCTCAGACATGAGGATGCAATTATAAATTTTATTCTCCACTACCCATTTAGAAATCTTATTTTATTAAATATGTATTAATGATCTTAAGTTTCATAATGTGCATAAAACTATACAATATAGCTTAAATTTTTAAAAAAGCAAATAAAAGCATAACAACAAAATCCAGTATAGCCCCAGATTCTACATTATGTTACAAACATTTTAAGAATTCCTAGACCTATACTTGGATGAAGTCAGGCTAAAGAGGAAATAAACTCACTTTTTCACCTCTTATTTCCAGAGATTCATGTAATAGGTAAAATCTCATAAGTATAAGCCCATTATTTTTTATTTTTCAAATATTAAATAAACAACATTCAAATTCAGGATAATTAGAGAAGACGGATGAAAGTGGGTTCTTGGGGCTTAACAAGACTTTATGAACCCAAATTTGTAGGTTTCCCACAATTTTTCTTTTTTTGCAGGCAAATGCATTCCCACCAAGTTTTAATTCTAACTCCAGGGTGTTCTATTCAGGCTTACGCCTTTCTGACTCCTGTGATTTTTCCTCTCATTAAGTTTGGTCTTTCACAATGACTAGGAGGCTGGTTGGCTTTTCCCTGTCTAAAACAATTGTCGTCTCTTTTCAGATGCTGGTATTTCTGTCGCTAGGTAATACGATAGAGCCCTCTCAGCTCTCTCACTTCAGTGTGACATGGTAAGGCAAAATGACATTTTGTAATTTTTGTTTTCTGTACCTATCTATTCTCTTCCATATTTTCATATATTGACATTTGGTGTGTCCAATGTGAGGCCGAGAGCCCACTGTGCTCAGGTGAAAGCCCTAGGCCTCAAGGAGCGCCTGCAGTGGGTTCTCTTGGGCCAGGGACCCGCAGCGCTGTGCTCTTCAGTGAGAGGCAGGACCACTGATGTCTAGAAGCATTTGGGAACAGCTAGCTTTTTTTTTCCTTTTTTTTTTAAAATTTATTCGCCGTAAAGAAGTAATGGTTTTTGAAACAACTGTGTTTTTTAGAAGATAGTTAACCTAATGAACTTTACTGCTCTTACTTTACTGAACACAATGAAGAGCTGGTGGGGGAAGAAAAGAAACTAATACATAAAACTAGGTCACATGGCTACATAGAAACATTGGCTCTAGCTTGCTCCCTATCTAAAAATGTTACCTTTCTGTTAGAGTTCAAACCTTTGTGTCTCTCTAAGTCCATCTGAGAGGCAGACAAAATCAATTAGCAACCCTTTCACCCTCTGGCAAAAAAGGAATTTCTGCAAGAATGCTTTCCAGAAGCTATCGGTTGTTTGGCTATTGGCTATTTGGCTGATGTGAAGGCAGAGACACAACTTTTGGGCTTCCCCAGAGGATAGGAGCTGGCTCCATCCTGTCTCTCCTCTACCTTTGTCGGCTCAGCTCTCCAACCCCAGGGGGAGGACCGTGTGTCCCCAATTTGGGGTCAGCTGTCAAGAGACAGATCTGTTTAATATTTAGCTTTGAAGGAAATTGGCTGAATCAAAGATGAAAGGGACCAGCTCCAAGTGATGGAGAAAAACAAGTCTCAATTGTTTCAATATTTCCATAGAAAAATAAAAAGATAAAGTCAATGCAGGTGAGGGGGAAGGAGGGAGGGAGAAACTGAGGGGGAAGGAAGGAAGGAAGCGAAGATGGGAGGGAGCCAGGAAGGAAAGGAAGGAGGGAAAAAGGAGATCTCAGAACATCCCAAATGCTTGGTGTCTGTCTGCCAGCCTGATCTGGATGCATGCACACTGTTGAGAAGCACAAGTCATGTTCTGTGCTCAATGACAGTCCTAGAACCAAGATTTTCAACTCTGATGTGTACGCTAACCGCCTGGGAATCTTGTTTAAAATGTAGATTCTGAGTCAGCAGGCCTGGGCTGGAGCCGACAATTCTGCATTTCTACCCAGACCCCAGCACTGATGCCGCTCTGTCCGCAAGAACAGAGTTTAGAGCACATTGGCTTTCGCCATCAGCAAAGGAGGTGTTTGGAGACCACAACTTGCAGAGGGCTACTTGTTTTAAAGCTATTCCTATAGGGAGGTGGAGAAATGGATTATAAAACTGCATACATGGAAATAGTAAAACAAGAAAGAAAGAGCTTAAAGAAAAAGATTCACAATTTTAAAAAAAATAGAAGTTTAGTAGAAGGGGAATAAAACAAATTCAGCATTATTTTTACTCATCCATCATACCTACTTTTCAAGTCGGGTAGGTGTTTATTTTACCTTTTGGATTCTGCTAGGATGTTGCTCAAGTGCCCACTATTACCCACACTGATAGGAGCAAAACACCAGCGTTTTAAATAGAATGGATTGACTTTTCGGGATATTGGTAATGCAAATAGAAGTTTGTAAGAACGTGAAAAGTAAGATTCCCAGGGAAAAATAGACATGACTTTATGGATTGGAACAATGTACAGTTACATATAATTTTCAAGGGAAAAGGACAAATGTCCAAGTCTTATCTTGAAATAGACACAAGGCAAGCTGCTTGAAATTTGAAAATCACTTAGTCGTTCTTTACTGCAGTGCCATGAGATTGTGAGTGCTGGCCTTTGCGACCTCCTCCACCCCTCCCTCTCTCCTTTGCGCCCAGGCATTCCATCACTCCTTAAGGGCCACTAGGCACTGGGCTGTCTTGGTGATTCTGGAAGCTTCTGCAGCTGTTGGTCTCTGCAGGACCCATGGTACCCAGCTCATGGCAGACACATGTAGCCCCTTGATAGAGAGCAGTTGACATGACTTGAACAGAGTGCAATGAAATTCATGGGAGCATCCTACCTCCCCTACCTCATCTCCAATATTTTGATATAGATGAGACATGATTATAATAAACATTGAAGGAAGACTTGAAAGAAACACAAAGGAGAGAACTTTTCACACAAGGATAGCCGTGGTAAGTAGTCTTAAAAATGGTCTCCTGGCATATGCGCCCGTGTGTAGTCCCACACCAGAGGGCTGTTCAGTGACACAACGGGATGACAGCAGCAATAGAGGTCTATCATATATCCAAGAGTAGGTTATCAAAAATACTTCAGCTTCCTTGTAAGCTTCTTTCTCTGCCTCACTATCCTTCTCTGTCTCTACTGAACAACCCTAAGGGACAGACCATTTGCTGAGGCAGTGAAGCTACCGGCTAGTGACCGATAAGGAACTGAGGCCTCCTGCCACCTACCACACACCAGTGAGTGATGTTGGAAGACAGTCCTTCTCTGTCATGCCATCGCACTAGACCATAACCCCAGGCAACAGCTTGACTGCAACCTTCTGCAAGAGCTTGAACCACCAGCTAAGCCTTTTCTTAATTCCTGACCCACGGGAACAATGAGATCATGCTGTTCTAAGCAACTAAGTTTGGAGCTGTAATCGAGATGCAGTGTATTCAAATTCAAGCAGCCTGGTTCAGAGCCCATGCTCCCAAACACACACAGCACTGTCTTTCTCCCTCCTTTGCTAGTCCTCCTGCGGAGAGAATAGCAGACGTTTATCATTTCTCTTGTCCATGGCAGAAGGCTTTTCTATACAGAATTACAGAGATTTTGATCTCTGAGCTAGCAGTTACAGTTTTTCTTATGTGATTCTAAAAGTGCATCAAATGCCACTATTGAGTATGTTTGAAAATATAGACTAGTAGGTATTCTCACACAGTGGCATTCATCACAATCACCTGAGGGGCCCGGGGGTTGCTGATCCCGCCCCAGGTTCTAATCCATGAGATTTGGAGGCAGGGCCCAGAAATCATTTCTCATCAACACCCTGAAATATTACGATACCGATGCGATGTGCCACACTTTGAGAAATGGCTTTTTCCATTCTTTTTTGGTAGTCAGTGCCTCTAAACACTCTTTTCCGTGTTCGGAAATTCCCTATCTGATGAGTCAGGGCCTCCCAGGCTTGCTCCTCCAGCCTTCCGTGCAGGCAGAAGCTTGTTCTCTCGGCCTCCCTGGCAGCTGGGGCCATGGGCCTGTGACCTAGACGGCCAGCCAGACACAGCCACATGAGACTCTAGCAGGAGGAAGTGCTGTCAGGATCCTGCAGGGCAAGCAGACACCTTTAGGTTTCTGCAGGCAACACTTCTGATGCTGGAAGCCAGAACTCAGTATCGGAAAGGCAATTTTGAAGGCCTATGCCTTGGACTCCCTTTATGTTTATAAATGTAAAAAAAACTTTTATTTTTGTTGTGGTAAGGCCATGAGATCTACCCTCTTCCCAGTGTTTTAAATGTACAATGCACTATTGTTGATCATACGAACAATGCCGTATAGCAGATCTCTAGAGCTTATCCATCTTGCTTAAGTGAAGCTTTGTGCCGTTTAACTAGTGGGGCCACTTCATTTTTCACTGGAGTGGTCCTAGTTAGCGCGTGATTTGGGCACTATTCCTGGATACATCGCTTCCAAGACTGCTTTTCTGGCTCTTCCAGAAAATATATGAAACTGTTCAATATTTTTAAATAAATTCCATGTCTACTTAAACTTACTGAGAAGGGTTTCTTTCATTTGGAACTGAAGAAGCCCGATGACAACTGCTGGGACGAAGTGTTTCACGCCTTGAAGTCCTCCCGACTACCACTATTCCCACCGGGTAGTAAAGTCTCTGTTTAATCAATACAATGTTTCTGATTTGGTTGCTCTGTGTTTTAAATGTGTACGTACGCTTAGCTGCATAGACGTTAGACCATGCGCTCATCATTATAAATCTCTAGAACGTGGGGATCTTCTCTCTTTGGCTGGTTTTGAAAAACCCTGAGCACTCTTCTACAGTTAAATAACCCATTTATTGTAAGACAAACATCACTGTTTCAATTGGGTCTCAAAAGAACATAAAGATTTTGAAACCCAATTAAATGCTTGATTAATGACAAATGTCACTAGATATAACAAATCCCACAATAATAAAAAATAATAGTTTAGACACCACTGCAGAGTTCATTGTAATGGAATTTGACT
The DNA here is from genome assembly GCA_004026545.1 of Mormoops blainvillei. Taxonomy (NCBI): domain Eukaryota; kingdom Metazoa; phylum Chordata; class Mammalia; order Chiroptera; family Mormoopidae; genus Mormoops; species Mormoops blainvillei. The sequence continues at coordinate 23,545 of PVJD01002267.1, forward strand.
TTTAACACAATTTGAACCAGTCCTTACATACTGGCGAAGAAACGAATGGGCAGAGAAATGCAGCAAACTAAAGCCAAAGGAAGCTGATTTGTTTACAGGCCACCAGCTTAATCACAGGTCACTAGGGAAGGTTCCTTCAGAGTCTGTCTGTATTTAGACGGAGGCTCACGTTAGACTATGTGAGTCACAGGAAGCCTTCGGAGCCTCAGTATAGTGCACTGATGTTTCCAATGTTGCTAGTTTTGGGATATTAGGATATAAGGGCAAGAATTGTTGTCTAAGGGTTTATTACAGTATAGTGGAAGGAGTTGTTCAACGAGCTAAGGTAAGTTAGTTCATTAAATAGTAAAATTGATAGGCTGAAAACAGGAATAAAAGAAATAAACGTTTGCTTCTTAAAGTGGCTATCTTTTCAATTATTCTGAAGGTTTACATTCTTTTGCTACATATTAATGCACTCGTACTTCATACATAATATGTCTTGGTAAAAGAACAGAAACACCTGGAGCGCAAACTCAGTTTGTTATCTTAAAACTCCATAATTCTCAATGACAGCATAACACAATGTCTTGTGAATATGGTGTGTTGGTTATTGAAATTTTTTTCTGTGAAAATATTTGTGGTGCTGGGTCTGCATTTCTCCTTTGCCAGAAGGTTCCGTTTGAGTTTCTGCCAGTGGGGGCAGTAGAGAGAAGCTGCAAGGCTGGGTGAGGGAGAAGAGACACTTCTTCCTGCTGGTGTCTTTCTTGAGTCAGCAGTTTGTTCCAATAGCAGCTGCTGATTCCAGTTGGCAGCTCTTTCAACACTCCTAGAACCAGCCTTAATATTCTCCCTCAGCGACATGTAACCTAACCAGCTGACAGGCACTTTCCCCAGAGGCTGGGTTCCAGCCCCTGAGAACTGTCCTCAAAGTTCCTGAGGCGCCAGCATCAACAGGGCCTCCTTCACAGAGTTCCAAGTTTTAGCTCCACAGACCCTTCCTCCAACCTTCTATACTTTACTGATTTCTTTCTCTTTCCTTTGAACCTCCAGCTCTAGGAGTGGTGGCTACTACAAAGCAGTTGGTACCTTTGAGTTCCTTTTTTGCCTTTAGAATTCCCGGTACATGGCCCACAATTTCTTGTACTAAATTCTTTCTTTTAAAAAGCTGGTGTGGTTCCTACATCCTGAGTGACCCTTGATGACACAGATGGGCTCCAGGCTTCCTCCAGCCTCAGACACGTGAACATTGAAAGCAGTCCCTGGCTTGAATCTCAGGAAACATTTTCCTGGAAGTAGAATAATGCAGGTATGGTGATACAGCCATGTTGGTCAGTTTAAACTTCCACAAGTTCAATGTATTGGACTTTCCCTTTGGAAAATCCTGAATGAAAAAAAAATATCATGAAATTTTGGACCCTTAAGGAGCACTAAAGATCATCTAATTAAATTTTCTGATATAGAAGAGGAATAAAATTCAGAAAGCTGGATTACTCACTCAAATTCATACTGTTTATTAGCAGTAAACATAGGACTTGTATATGGATCTTTCATACATAACACTTACAGTACCTCACAAAAATGTCTCAGTGGAAAGAGTGACAATAATAGTACCCTTGAGACAATCTGAACAAACCCTCTTGCTGAAGATAATCAGAAAATCTGAAAAACTATTTTTAAAATCTCCTTGAAGGTTTAAAAAAGCTAACCAGGGTAAAATTTCATCAAGCCAAATAAAAATAAGACAGAATACTCATGGGGCTAAGAGGATAAAAATATGTGTTCAAGGCTCACCAAGTGTGTGAGGCTCTGGTAAACTCTCCAATCTCTGATCGAGACCAAGAAAAGATGAACACCAGGAGAAAGGTAAAGCGGTCCTCAAATGTATTGCAACTCAGTTTTAAATAACTTGCGTAGCACTAAAAATATTAGTTCCAGAAATCAGATTAAGATCTGATTACAAGAGTACTAGTGTACCTAGGTGCCTGGAAAGAAAAAAATTTCTCTGGAAAAAAATGTTTTATAATTTCTAGTTTTTAAATTAAAATTTCCAGTACAAAAATGAGAGATATCAGGCACACACACACACAAAGACAACATATTAAAAACTACAAAAAATAATAATAATAAAAGGAAAAAAAACATAGACACTGAGGGAATCCAGATGGTGGAATTACTAGACACATTTTCTAAAAGAACTATGCTTACTATGTTCAAGCAAAAAAATTTTTCAAAACTTTGGAAAGGAATTGCAAAGTAAGAAAAATGACAAAGATTTGAAAATAAACAAACCATAAATTATAGAAATGAAAAATATAAAACAAAAATTATGAACTCAGTGAATGGATAAAAAAAAAAAAGCAGTGTAGACGCAGCTGAAGTATGTATAGTGAAGTGAAAGATTAACCAGAAGAAACTATATAGAAGGAAGAACAGAGAATATAACAGGTAGAAAACACAGAAGTGAGGATTAGAAAGAAAAATATTCCCAAATAGAATGCTGGGGATGGAGGAAGAAGTAAAAAAAGAAAAGATAAATATGTGGTTAAATCTAAAGTAATATCGACTGCTCAAAAGAACACTGTTAATGTGTGGTGCTCTTTAAAAATAGGTGTAGAATTACAACTCTCACTCCATGCCCCCTGGAAGAAACAGGCATTCCCTCAGGTTCTGTCTTCCATGGAATGCCCTTAAAGCTTTCCTTTTTCATGTGCTGGATCCTCTTTGGCAGAATTTTAAATTAGGCTGCAGAAAATTCAGTAAATATATAGAAAGCCGAAGCGTAGAGGTGCAGATGTTTCTTGTTCTATGTGAATAATAAAAAGAGTTATTATTATTAATTCCAGGAACTATTGCACATTCTTTACAAATATCAACTTATTTAATTCTCATAACAATGTAATAAGATAGGTCCTATTTTCACAACCTGTTTTATAGATGAAAATATTGAGGCAAAGAAAACAAAAAAGGAGTTAATAAAGTACCAAAGCCACTCTGCTAGAGGGGGTGGTGAAGACTAAACTTTGAAGCTCCTTGGGCTGGTTCTTTGTGCAAATCTCCTTCTACCTTCACCCCTCACATTCCTCACATAAAGTGTCCCTAATAATCTCTGCAATCTCGGGAGAGATAGTTCCACTGTCTAAGCGAGAAAAAGTCTCCTGTGTGAGTTTTCAGCTGCCATGAATCCTGACCACATTCGTTTTTCCATCAGGGCACCCTGTGCGGACCGCTCACATCGGGGGTGGGGAGAACACCAGCATCTACTTGGCTGATGGCTGTCAGGGCAAAGGCAGAGAAACTAACCCTAAAGGCAGCTGAGAAGGGTCATGGCGCTCAGAGCGTTATTCCTCTTAGGTAGGTGCTAGGGGACCCTGGCAGCAGGCAGCAACCATTGTGCGCTCCTCTCATACAGTGACAAAAGCCAGAGAGAGACCAAGTTCCATACAGTTTTGTAGCCAAGGATGAGGTCTGCTAATTTTGACTAACTACGGAGGTTGTTCTCTGGAGTTAATTCTGTCGGCCACCCCTTGGAGGCAAGACCTGAGCTCCTCACGGGTTCTTTATTGTTTTCTATTTATGTGTCTTAGACAACGTGCACCCTTGGCTATGATACAGGAGCCAGTTGTGCACATATTTAATAATATCTTGTATTTGAATTGAATTGAACATTGTTGAAAAAGGAGGAAAAGAGGAAAGAATAGGATCTAAGAGGTGACCATCCGGTGGAAGCCCCTTTTCTACCTCCATCATCTAATTTGGTTGCTTGAGGTGTTTATGGTTTTGATTGAGGGCATAGCAATTGCTTTGTTGAGCACCTTGCCAAGCTGAAACTTTCTGATTCCTCTCGGAGGAAGAATCTGTTTTGCTCAGAGAAGGACTCTCCCTGTGAACATGAGGCCGGCCCCTCTCTCGCAGGGTTCCCGTGCAATACTGTGGCCTCGAAGAAATAGATGAGGTCTTTACATTGAGGGCCACCCAAAAAAGGTTTGTAATTTTGTTAGGCATTTTAAAATGTGTTTTATTATGAATGAACATCTGGAAAGCTCTTTCCACAGACAGTTGGATGGCTGGAGCCCTTCACTCCGTTAGGTCTTGGTCAAATGCCACTTTCTCTGTGAGGCTCTGTCCTGTTTAAAGTTGTAAGCTCTCACCTACCCATAGAACTCTCTACACCTCACTCAGTTTTAGTCTTCTCCATAGAACTCATCACTGTATGCTATGCAAAATACCATAATTATTTATCTTTCCCATCTCTTGCCTTCATGAGTGAAAAATTTTTGTTTTGTTCTCCATTGTATCCTCATGGCACAGAACAGGGCCTGGAACTTAGGCAATCAATAATTACCTATTGAATGGATGATTGTATACCGTTCAGAAATTAACCCAATATTAGTCTCATTGCTCTACGTATAAACACACATTTTGAAGAAGAAGGATTTTTATGCTCTAGCACAATCTGATACTTTTTGCATATAGATGTTTTTTAGCCCTTGAGAACCCTGAAATACTAAGGGTTATACTTGTAGCTAACCAATCCTCGTTGAGGTCGTCTTACCTTCTTGGAACAAGTTGGCCCCTCCGACCATGGTCATGATGTCTGGGGACAAAGTACAAGGTCTGGCCAGAAAGTATTTAGTATGTAATATGAAAAATAGAAACATTTATTGAAGAGGATACAAGAAACATTGTACATAGGACAATGACACCTCAGTCCCCGTCAAAGTAGGCCCTTTGGGACCTCACACAGTCCTCTCAATTGCCATCAGCTGTCACATCGTATTTTTGTAAATCTCATTGATGGTCTGAAATCTCTTCCCTTTCAAAGGTTATTTTAGTTTTTGGAAAAGCCAGAAGTTGCAGGGTGCCATATCTGGGCTGTAGCAGGTCTGGGTCCCCTGGGTGATTTGATGTTTCACCAAAAGACTGCATGAGTTGTGATGCATGAATGGGCGACTTGTGATGAGGCTGCCAATCATCAGTTTCCCATAGCTGTGGCCATTTTCATCACATTGCATCTCTCAACCAATGAAGATCTTTTAGGTAGTACTACTTATTAATTGTTTGGCGTGGAAGGGTGTACTCCTGATGAACAACACCTTCCCAAATCCAAAAGCACAGCTAACATGGTCTTGATCTTGATGCAGCTTTGCTGCACTTTCTTCAGGTGTGGAGAACCAGGTGACTTCCACTGGGACCACTAGGCCTTCATTTCTGGACCATAGCCATAGAGCCATGATTCATCTCTGGTTATGGCCTTCTTGAGGAAATCTGGTTCATTGGTAGCAGTTTGGATCAAGTCATTAGTAACTGCAGCATGACTTTCCTTCTGTTCTGGTAGCAGAAATTGCAGAATGAATTTTGCCATGATATGTTTCATGCCAAGGCTCTGCATCAAAATCTCAGATGCAGTAGTGTTTGGAGTTCCCAGATCAGCCTCTAGTTCTCGCACTGTCAGTCACCGATCTTTGTTGATTCCAGCCTGTACACATGCAACAGTCTCAGGTGTTCTGCTTGTTGCAGGCCTTCCAGAACGCAGATCACTTTCAACAGATTCTCGACCATCTTTGAAGTGTTTCTGCCACACTTTTATTTGAGCTGCACTTATTGCATTATTCCCAAAAGCCTTCTGAATCATCCAAATAATTTCCATGGAGGGACGTTCAAGTTTAATATAGAGCAATGAATCTGCAAAGTTTGATGCAGATTCATTGCTCTACTAGCTCAGTCATTCTGAATGCAATGGCCACACAGTGCATATACTTACTCAACAGTGTCTACCACGCACACTGACTAGTACAGTGAAGTCATCATTGTTCACACATAGGCATTCCAGTCCACTCTCCTTGGCTGCCAGGTTACATCCATGCTGCACAAACCATTCTTGTCATATTAACAATGGCTGTACTTTTTCCAGGCAGGCCTCATGTGTTCACCCTCTCTTTGTCTCCTACCCAACAATCTGTTTTTGCCTCCATGACACATGAAGTCCTTGACCCCATACCTCCCTGGCGAAGGTATTGATTTGAACTTCACCGAGAGATATAGAGGAGTCAAGTATGTTGGGCCGGGGCATGACCAGGCCTCAGCCTGGGAAGTGTGACCAGGGCTGAGCCTGAAAGGCAGTTCTGGGCAGCAGGAAGGACTGGGATCGGGCCAGAAACTCCACAGGAGACTGGACTGTGGTCCAAGTGCCCTCCGCTTTACTGTGACCACAGTCTGAGCAGAGGCTTTGAGGATCTGATTCTGTATGCGTAGCTCTGCCTTGTTTATAAGGTAGTTCACAGTTTGACAAAAGTCTTCCTTCCCCCAGAGGAAAGCTCCGGGCAGAAATAACCAAGTGCGGCAGCAGGAGCCTCCCAGAGCTATCAGTGTCCGAAACACAAATAGATGACAGCACCGCAATGGGCAGCGCTCTTTTGAGAACGAGCCAGAGAGCAAAAGGACAATTTGAGAGCGGGTTCATTATCAGCAGGGCCCGCGAACACATCAGCCTTCAGTTGAGTTCTCTCTTTCCCTTCAAAACCCTAGATAGTGGGGATAAAAATGAGCCCTCCCTCAGTAAGACCCCTCCAGTTTCATAGATAGCTGGTAAGGGACACCACTCTTCTCTCATAATTGTTTTCCCACTAACATTGTACATAGTGTGGCAAATGTGTTCCTTCCCACTGCTGTTGGTGCCTACACATTGGGGGCCATCCCCAAATATCCCTTCAGACAGCCAAGTCATGACTGCCTAGAGACGTGGGGCATGCACTTTGTCTGAGTTCACGGTTCAAAAGGCAGAAGTGACTTGCTGACATAAGGAAGTGGCATAAATCCGACAGGGGTGCAATCAGGGTGGATATTTCTGGCCCCCTTCACGCTTCAGCAAATGCTCCGGATGTCCATTATCGTCCTCTTTGTTCCCCTCATGGTCCCAACAACCTCACAATAGAAACTGCATACACTTCAGATCCAATCGCAATTTCATAAGCCCACCCTCCCCTGCTCGGCCCTAGGCAAGTGCATCCACGGGGACAGAAAGGCCTGTCTGTTACGCTCAGTGATGGGAGAAAGGAGCAGGGGACCAAACTGCCAGGCCATTTTTCATATTATCTCCTTTTGCTCCTGTTTCTCCAGGCACCCCCGGGGCAATCTCCGCTGAAATCTGGCTTTAGAATTACTTCAGCCAGACTCCATTTCCTGCTGGTGACACATTCCTGAGAGCCCTGCTCCCGTGGCAGTCAAACCCTGGAGGAATTGTGGCATCTCGCGTCTAAGCCAGATGACTTCTCGGGGCAAAGATTTACCCTGAATCAGATCTTCACATTTGTGTTCTCTTTCTCCTGCTTTCCTTCACTCCTCTCCTTTTCCATGCACTGAGAGGAAGAGAGAAAAAAATAAATATTTTAGAAAGATTGTGAAATATCATTTAGCTTCATACTAATTTATTTTCTCTGCCCCACTTTCTTTTCCACTCTTTCTAGCTGTCCTTCTAGGGTTTTGCACCCACATGGCTCTTCAATCCCCTTCCCAACCTCTACAGCCCCCCTGCTCCAGCACAGCGAATGCTCTATGCTCCTGGCAGTGTGCATTCTTGATGTAACCCTGACTTCCAGCTCCCTGATTTTGTTCTCTCTCCTCACCTGCAGAGCCCTTTGAACTTCTCTTTGGCATATACCACATCCTTTCCCCCAATTTTGTGATTCTGGACACTTGCCCATCTCCTCTTCCAAACTGTAAGCTCCCTGAGGGTAGTAATAGGATTCAATTCATCTTTGAATCTCCCAACTACTTAGTAAAATGTCTTACTCAATAAATGGGTTTGTTTATTGACTGGATGAGGATCTACAATGAGACCTTCTTCTATTTCTCCTTCTTTTTACTCTTTCAGTTTCTGTCTAGCAACTTCTTCAGAGAGGAACAGGTCAATGCAGGAGATAACATCTGTGCTAATTTAGTGTAAATGCATCAGCACCTCGGGTTACATATTACTGGACCTAGATATTGTATTTGGTGGGTTCATCAGCGGTGACCACGGTGAGGTCAGTGCTGACCTCAGTGAGAGCAGCATTTGGAGGCCTTCTGGGGCTATGGAATGACCGGGGACCAACAGAGCTGGCTCAGATCCTGGCTCCCTGACCTGCTACCTACATGGCCTGGGGTAAGATGCTTCCCTAAGCTCAGGTTTTTCATTTGTATAATAAGGTTCACCTTATAGGTGTGAAGATTAGACTGAGATATATACTGACATAGCTCGATTCTTGGCACAAAGTAGGCCCTTAATAATTTGAATATATTTGTAGTTTACCAAAGGCAGTTATAACGCTACTGGTGTACCAGAATGAAGAGACAGAGCAGAGGTAGAATTGTGTAGCACTTTATACCTGCTTTCATTTTTACCACAGGCATCCAGGTTCTGTTAATTCAAAAAAATAAAATGAAAACGTGACTTTTCCAACAACTAGGCTTGAAGCTGCATGTTAAAACTGCCAGACAGAGTCACATGTTGAAGGGTTTTTAGCCATCAAAAATCATCCAGAAATAGTATTTTGAGGAACTTCAAAGAAAAAAGAATATATATGGCCCCTAGTTTTGAGGAGTTTATAACATGTTGATAAAATGTCTCCTTGCTTCCTGAAAGACGAGGAGCCCGTTCATACACTTACTCTCAGTGGCTCCCTCCCCCTCCGGGTGGTTCCATGGTTGTAGGTCAGCCCTGTGCCAGGGCTCTGCACCCCTTGCGTGGACTTCCTGCACCTATTTGGACTTCTGGGTTTATGTCATGCAAGGCAGGATAGGGATCAATAACCCCTCCACTCTCCTAGCAGGCAGCAGGATCTGACTGACCCAAGGCACAGGAAAATAAAACAAAAAAAGATAAAAGAATGGGAAAGAGATATTGAGGGGGCATGAATGAAATTTCCTTTTTCAAACATTTATTAAGCACCTACTACGTTGTAGACACTTGTCTGGGGGACACCCAGAGAGATTTTTTTTTTTTAAATGAAGAAAGCTTAATATGCAAGAAAACCAAGGGAAGAATGGACTGTTGGTTGTGTTGAAGGCCAATGATGAGATGGTCAGGTAAAAACTTCAGAGACCTTCGGATGTGATGGTAAGACTGGCATTACCATCCTTGGGGAGAAGAGTTTCAATGGAATGGTAACAGCAGAAACAAAACTGTGACAGGAGAAGGAGCAAATGAAAGATGGGGAAATGAAGGCACTCAGCTCAGACATCTCTTTAAGCATCTTGACTGAGAAGAAAGTCAGGGTGAAAAAGCAATAGCTAAAGGGAAACATGTCAAAAGATGAGTTTATTTGCTTTTCAGGTGGGAGACATCTAACTATGCATAAATGCAAGCAAGAAAGCCATTTGAGTGGGAGATGCTGAAAATAGAGGGAAGGAAAAACGTGAGTTAGTTGAAGCTCCAAAGGAGTGGGAAGGGGATGAAGTCTTAAGCAGGAAGAATGGGGCTGGCCATAGTCAGACGGAAGGGCATCTATATATAGGGACTAGAGAGAGGGAACAGGGTGGGCAGAGGGTGGGGAAAGTCACAGGAGGAGAGGTGGAGTGAGCTAGAATTTGGGGGAGTTCTTGCTCACTGGCTTTTTTCTGCACATGATATGGGAAGACAAGTTAATTAGCTGAGAGTGTTGGGAGAATGGTGATGGAGACTCAAGGGGAGAGGCAAGTTTTTATAAGCGGAGAATCTCAGGGAGCTGACTGGAGAGACATAGAAGGGTTGTAAGAAATTTCCTTGTTCAAACATTTATTAAGCACCTACTATGTTGTAGACACTTATCTGGGGGACACCCAGAGAGATTTTTTTTTTAATGACGAAAGCTTAACATGCAAGAAAGCCAAGGGAAGAATGGACTGTTGGTTGTATTGAAGGCCAATGGACCAAGTGATGTCGGAGCCCGTGGAAATAGCTATGTGACTTTCTCCAGCAACACTCAGCAGTTGAAAGGAAGGATTTACTCCTCAGTGGCAGTATGGGATTTGAGAAGGCGAATGGATTGCCTCCGGGTTGGCAGTTTATTAAGTGAATATGACCCAAGTACAAGAGCAATAATATTGATGTTTTGGAAAAGCAGAGCAGGTACAGGCAGCGAGGACAGGGAGAGAAAAGCCAGGGGAAGAAAGGGACTTCTCACGATGGCCCGCAACGTCTTTCCATGTTCACCGGAGCCCGGTGGGAAAAAACTCTGCAGCAAACCTAAGCCGTAATCTGAACAGATGCGTAGAGTTCCTACCTATCTCTTCATACCTTTCCAGATAACGTCCCACCAAGACACAGTGCTGGGGGGCAGGAGGCTGTGCTCATTCACAGACTAGATTCACAAACACCACGAGATAAACCAGATGTACTCTTTGGGTCTGTCCCATGCTAGGTGTGTACCATAAGGAAAACAATTTCACTTTATGGTTAAGCCTACCCCGGCACCAATAAACTGCTGGGTGACCTGTTGCTAAAACATTTTCCACCCAAAGAACATTTTCCACTTAAACTACTCAGTCCCATGGAGGCCTTTTTCCTTTTCAGGTGTTGAAAATATATTCTTAACCTAGAAAAGAACTGCTACTACAACCTTCCAGACGTCCTCGATTTAAGGGAAGCAGAGAGAATTAGGGCGAGCGAAGGAAAAACCAGAACCAGGGAAAGAAAGGGAGCAGTAGGCGGGAAGGGCTATTTGTGGTCAAGCAGGTAAGACGTAAAGATTGTCATGGAATTTGATAATTTAGTGCTTCTCTGATGTGTGAATGAGGCCCTGCAGGCCGGGGACTGCACTCCAGCTTCAGTTTTTGATCTCTGTCAGTAATGAGATGCCAGCAGGCCCTACTTCAAAGCCTTAACTGATACAGATAATCTCCTAAAAGGCCCCCAGAATCTCCAGCAATCTCTCAGACTGAAGTACGGAGGATTACATAGACAACAGCCTAGATGATGGAAGGGGTATTGCTCGTTTGATATTTGCTCTTTGATTTCTTTTAATTGTCCTCGTTTTCAGTTTCCAAAGGGGCAGTCTGTAGCTTCCATGCCATTAGCACCAAAGATTAACGTTTTCAGATTATGGCAAGGACCCTGAGACACTCATAAATTTCATCTTTCCTTTTTTTATCCCCTCTGTCTGTAAAAACACTGCCAGTTGGGATTCAGTGACAAATGTGTTGCAGAGTAACAGTATCCAGCCTGCTGTGGAGACAGGGGTTTCCTGACAAATCCATAGGCGCTCGGAGATTACACTCAGGTCCATTGGAGGGTTAATCTCTTTTCTGAAACAGTTACACTTAAGAAGGGAAGGGTGGACAAAAGGCCACAGGCTACGAGAAACATGTTATAAAACAGCACGAACATTAGTTTCTCATACCCAATTACGCGTGGAGTTGAAAGCATATAATTTTTAAGGCATGTTGTACCAGGAAATATATCTGGAGTATTTTATACTGGACAGCCTCACACTCCGGAAGCAAAACTGCAGGGCAAGATCATTCCTCATGACCTGGTCTTTTGTTACCTCCAGGCATGAAAAAAGAGTAACATGTCGGTCCTCCAAGAAAACATGAGAGTGAAAGGTTGGAGGCAATCACAAGTTAATCTGTTTAAAGAAAGGGGTAAATACTTAACACCCTCTTAATATATATAAAATTTACTCTAAAGGGTTTTTTGAAATTAGATCACTAAGAAAACCATGCAGTACATGACAGTCTCTTCTGAGGATGTGGCGTGTGTCAGTCTCTGTGTGCACAGGGACCTGAGCTGTATTCCCAGACCAGCACAGGGACTGCAACATGCTTGTTGGCCTGATGACTGAGAGAGAGAGACAGAGACAGAGAGAGAGCACACGTGCACATGTGTGTTCCCTATTTTCAGGTGTAGCACCCAGGGAAGGTAGAGTACCTGCCAGGTAAACAGAATCTATTTGAAACCTATTTCACCTCTCACAAAATCACAGAGCCAGAAGAATGAAAAGGCCCTCAAAGGGCCCAGGTGCAACATGTCTACCTGACAAATAGAGGAGAGGGAGTGATCCCAGGGAGCCACCAGCACTTGGCTATCCCTCAGATCGTTAGTTGCACCTGAAGCCAGGTGATGTCCTGTGCCCCACACAGTAGCAGATCTATCGTCAGCCTTTGGAACACAGTGAATATCAACTGGCTGTGTTAACTGGAGAGGTGTGAAGTAGGGAAGGGACGAGAGAAGAGAAAAAGAATCTAGACAAAACCTATTTTTCCTGAAATTAAGGTTGGAACAACACAAAGCAATTGAGCAATCAGTCCCAGGTGTTTTAAAGATCTTATTCTTTTCTCAATTTAAAATCAAAGCCCTCGATTCTCTGCACCAGAGCAGCAACAGAGACCTGTGCTGTTTTATATCGTTTCCAACGCAAACAATTTTCTATCCACGTCCTGCCCAGCAATGTCTAAGATGGTTCTGAAGTGCTGTTCAAACCTCAGTGTGCCTATCACACAAATCACACTGCTGTCAGGGGTGCACCTGCCTCCGTGCCAACTTGTCCGTGGCCCCAGCAGGCTATAGATGAGGCCATAAGTGAACTGGACAGCACACTGGACAGCAGGAAAGCACATGGCAGAACAGTGTTTGGTTCTTGATGCCAGAGGAGATGGAACTACAGGAGGTCTAAAACTGTGTGTTGGGCCTTTCTCCAAGGGCAGCTGTAGAGACTAGGACAGCTTGCACCTTTTCCTCTTGGTCTGTGACCAGGTCCTCAAGTTCTACCACTGAGTAGAGGCAAATGGAACACATATTCTCCTCTTTCCACATTTATAACAATAGCCTGGATGAAAATTCAAATCATTCATTCTTGACAGTCCTACCCCAGGTGGGCTCAAGCACTTACCTGAACATTCTACATTACTGCCAGGTGACCTCAGAGTCTATAGCTGGAACAGGGCTGGACTCTGTTAATACCCTGAGCCCCAAGAAACATTGCACTTCATTTATGGAACTATATGTGTAAACCAGCACATTTTAGTGACACTTTCCATACCATGGAATTTAACACAAAATGTTTTGTTTCTTTCTCTTTTTTTCTTTTGTCTTATTTCTTGCTTTGTATTATTTTGGTTGACTTTGTTTTGTTTGTGTCACCTTGTTAGGCAGAAAATCCAAGGAACAAGAAGATTTCCTTTTGTTTAGTTTAGATAATAAACACTAAATGAGTGACTACTGTTTGCTAGACTTATGTCGCCTCTGTGGATTAAGAGATGAACAAAAAATCCATTCAACAGTTACTATGTGATAAGTGCTAGAGAAAATACATATTTAGGGAGAACAGGAGAAAGGGAAAGGGGTCCCTAACTCGGACAGAGGATGTAGCAAAGGCATCTGGAGAGTGACACGGAGGTTACAGTGGACTGAATTTCTGCAGCTGTATTTTTTTAATTTTTAAATTAAATCTTTATTATATTTTTTCCATTACCATTTAACCCCCTTATACCTCCCTCCCCCCGCAATCATCATACTGTTGTCCATGTCCATGAGTCCTATCTACTAGACTGTAAAAAAGAAGAAAATTTTACTCTTTGCAACAGTGTGGATGGCCCTGCAGAACATTATGCTAAGTGATATTTAGAGAAAAATAAATACCACATGATTTCACTCATATGTGGAATCTAATGAACAAACTGAACTAACATGCAAAACAGAGAGAGGCTCATAGATGGAGAGCAGATGACAGCTAGTCTGGGGGAGTTAGGGAGTGGAGAGATTGTGCATTTGTATTTTTAATGTACCACTTCTTATAACCAATTCAGAAAAACCCAGATTCAGAGTTAAACAGAGCTGGGTTCAAATAACAGCTCTGCCTCCAACTATCTGTATTAGGGTAACCTAACTGCGGTAACAAGTAGTTCCCACATATCAAAGGCATAATGCGGTCACTGCTTATTTCTCACACATAACACAGTGCATGCTTCTTATATGGCTCCCCCTTTTCTAGGTCCTCATTCTCCTCGTCAGTCAGTTGCAGTGGGAAAGAAAGAGATGATGGAGAAAACACGTTGTTAAGCTGCCTCAGGTCAGAAGTGACCCACATTACTTTTTTTCACTCCATTGGAGAGGAGACTGGGAAATGCAGTCCAGCTCTTGTCCCAGAAAGATGTGGGCAAGTGTCAGCAGTCTCTGTGTCACTCACAATGTCGCATCAGTCAAGTCACCAAAGCACAGTGAGGCCTGGACAGTGTGGCTGAGACTGCAGTTTCCCTCCTCCGAGTAAAGCAAGGACTTGCATGTTGGGCACCGACCTGCTTGTTCGTTACCTGGAAGCACTTCGGTCATCAGCTGTCACTGTCACAACAGTCAGTAAGAATGCAATAAGAATCCTGGGTAACTAGTCTCTAACAACCATTTGTTATGTTGAATTTTGAAGCACTTACTCGTGGTTGGGCTTGTAAAGAGCCACTTGCCGGGCTAACTTCGGAAAGTAGTAAAGATATCCTCTAGCACCATCTCAGGTCTCACCCCCTTGCCCCGCAAGCTTTTCTGGCTTTTCTCCTCCCCCATCCCCATCTGCAGCATGCCTCTCTTTACTTTTAAGGCTCCCAGACAATTCTCCACTACAGTGGCACCCACCTAAGGCCCCAGATCCAAAATACCTTCCAACTCTAAGTGAACAGCAACAACATCCCCTTATACTCCAAACTTCATCTAGTTCCTATAAATCAATGTGAATAAACTTACATCCGAGGTTTGCATGACTTAAGGATTTAAAGTGTTGACTTTTTCAGGGTGGGGCTGGGATTACAGTTTTTGGAAACTTGTGTGCTGGAACCAGCATTCAATTTGGCATCAAATCTCACCACTTTTTCATTTAAGAAACATTCATTGACTTCCTGGTGTGTGTTGGCTTTTAGGCCCTGGGGATATAGTGATAAGACAAAGTCAACCTTCCTGGAACTTAACATTTGTACATGAGACAGACAATAATCAAATGAATAAATATGACTTTAGCTGGTAATTTAGGGTTTTACATGCTTCTATCTGAAAGGCTCTCAAGTGAGAAGAGTTGGTCCTGAGTTGCTGTGGGTAATTCATCTAAGAATGGGTTGTGTTCAAAGCAGTGGCAAGGCAGAGAGAGAAAGAGAGATATTTTCTGATATATAAACAACAGGTGGTCCTATTCTGATTTCCTTTGACCTTGACCTTGCCTGCCCCTGGTTCCGTGCACAGCTCCTATTATACCCGATCTCACACTTGCCAGTCATGCTGCAGCCTATAAAATATTTACATGGACATTTCAAAAATATATACATTATTTACTTTAGGTTCTATAAAATATTTACATGTCATGCTGAATATGCACAATATTTATATTGCACTGTTTTTTTCGGCTGCAAGTCAGGAAGACTACTTGGAACTTTCCCAAAGTCGCAAAGAGGGGTCAGAGTCTTGGGTGGGCACATCAGAAGGCAAAAGCAGTATCTCTCTACAGTCTGGAGAAGGTGCTCCTTAGAGAGAAGCAGGACAATGGGGATACGTCTAAGAATAAATAATTGCCCACCTAATGTTGCCCAGAGATTTCCCTACTGTTACGGGCTGAATTGTTCCCTCCTAAAATTCATGTGCTGAAGCCCTAACACCCAATACCTCAGAATGTGACTATATCTGGAGATAAGGCTCTTAAAGAGTTGACTAAGTTAAGATGAGGCCTTTAGCTTGGACCTTCACCCAATATGACTTATGTCCTTATAAGGAGAGGAGATTAGGACCCACAGAGAGACACCAGGGACACATGCACGCAGAGGAAGACCAGGCGAGGACATCTGCAAGCCAAGGTAAGTGACCCTGGAAGAAACCGAAGCTGCTGACACCTTGATCTTGGACTCCTAGGCTCCAGAACTGTGAGAAATACATTGCTGCTGTTTAAGCCACACAGCCTTTTGTATTTCGTTATGGCAATCCTAGCAAGCTCGTACATGTCCTTTTAGTCCTTGACTCAAAATAAGCCCCTGGACTGAGGCCCCTCTGAATTCAAACTGACAAAAACCCTGGCTCATCGCTTACGCTGGAGATACCAGTCAATTGGGTTTATCCCTTCTGCCACTGAGCTCATTGTCTGGTGCACTCATGGTCTGCAAAACTCTACGGATAACCTCGGCAGCTCTGCCCAGGTGCCCGGCTGTGTCCCTCTGCTGCTCCTCTCAGGAGGGGCCCCACAGCAGGCAAAGTCTAACCACGATGGTTGCGAAGCTGATTCCTCTGAAATCTACTTTTTTTCAGTTACATTATAGCAGTGGGATGTGAACCCTGCACAAACCTGATCTTACCTCTCCTTTGCTGCTTCCTGCCAACCCTAGGGCCTGATGGACCACACTCCCTCGAAGAATTAGTTCATTCCACCTGTACATTTAAAAACTTCCCAAATGGCATGTTGATGGTTATCTTCCAGTTTACTGTCAACTACAGTTCCCTCTGGGCATTGTGTCCCCTCCTCAAACGCGAGTTCTGTTCCTACTCCAAACCTAGTGACTTCCCAGGTTCCAGGAACGTGATCTTGGCTGAACTACTTTATGACAAACGTAATGTTGACAGCCAGCATTGGGCACTGCTCAGTCAGGGCACAAATGTGCTGGTATTTCAGAATCAGTGACAAGCCACGCTTCAGCACCCCTCCCGTGAATGTCTAGGTGAGTGCAAGACAGGTACAAGGCCTTTGCCTTGCAGGCGTTATTGTTTGAATCGCCATCTTCTGCACTGGAGCAGTATGTGCTGAAGGCCAATGTTGCTGAAAGCCCATGTTAGTGAACACAAGTCAGGATCTCTGTGGTTTCACTAACTTGGTAACAGCCATAGCCAACTTTCCCTGGGGAGACAGTGCTGACAGCCTTGGCACAGATAAAAGGGGCAGCTCTGACCTCTGGGTTTATTTCATTCATCAAGCCCACTCATATGTTTAATTCATATTTCTTGACTGTCCACCACACACCTGGCACTGTGCTTGCTGGGGATGTGGCAGGAGGCCCAGTGATGCCTTGAGAACAGGGCCCTGGTGGGGTTGGTACTAGACAGGACCTACCCCAAAGTCCAAGATAGGTTCTACTTCTTCCCTTTCTTCCCTTGTCTTGTTCACTGTGGGACTGATACCCTGCCCAACCAGCATTTGGTAGACCTACATATGGAAGGGGCTGTGTGACTACTCTCACTCTTACTGCCTGGGCATCTGGCGTCCCAGCCAGCAGCTGTCACTCACAGAATCTTCAAGGAGTCTCTTGCCACGGGCAGTACCCTCCACTTCCAGGGTCACAGGACTCAACTGAAGATGGAGACTTTGCATTCAATGAGAACCCCCTAAAAAGAGTATTTCTCTATCACTGTCATAGAAATGTAAGACTGCTAATTTTCTTGCGAAGTTTCCTATTTAAAATAGCAACCCCATATTAAGTGCCCATTATATACAAGGTATTCTGTTAGACATTGTGCTGGAGCAGGTTACAAGATACAAAAGCAGGAAAATGAGAAACGCTTCTCTCAAAGTGTTTTTAGTCTGGGAGGGAAAACATATATCACAAAAATATTTTCTTTTTAAACCTAAGTGCAACAACAGAATTCTGTTAGCTGAGAGTCTTGGGGAGTCTTCAAGGTGAAGTGGGTCCCTGAGCTGGTTAGTAAATAAACCAGGGAGGATTTTCGGCAAACCAGAAATGAGAAGTGGAGTTTTAGTGATAAAATGGAGTTTTAGCGATAAAAACAGGGTGACTACAGGTGTGTCTATCAGGGAGTAAAAATGGCTAAAGACAGTGGGTCCATTTGGTTGTAGTGCCAGACGTGAGAAAAGTACTGAAAATTAGGATGGAATAAGGTCTAGAAACCAGGTCTAGATGAAGAAAGAGACCTTGCAGAGTGTTGAAAGATAATCTGAGGCATATTAAAATTTTAAGAGTTTATTTGACCAAAAATTGACTTAAATTGGTCAGTGTCACAGCAGAAATTGTTAGGAGTGCTCCGCTGACAAGAGCCAGAGGAGAGACTTTTACAGAAAAGAAGTAAAAGCAAAACCAGGGAATTATTTGATGGGTTATTGCTTAAGTGGTTGTGTTATTTGGGAAAAGCTTAGGTGGCCTTTTGTAAATGGTTGTCCCTAGATTTTGATTTTTTAACCTTGAGGGATTTACAGGAGTAGGTTTTGGTTTGCTTATGTGGACTGCTAAGGTGTTAGAACAAGTTCAGTCTAATGGCCTCCTTGCTTAATTAATTTAATCTTACTAAAGGCAGGGCTTTAGTGGGAAGATACTGACTTTAGAGAGTGAGAAAGAGCATAATCAGAGTTGCTTAGATAGATAGGTAGGTAGGTAGGTAGGTAGGTAGATAGACAGATAGACAGACAGACATAAATAATAGATAATCAGAGATAGAAAAATCAGTAAATAATTGAAGAAGATAGATAGAACAAATCTATCAGTCTTCCCTGAAAGCTTTCTTTCCTCTCATCCTGTGTGGACAGAAGCAATGGTTTCCTCCTCTAAATTCCTGGGGCATCTCTCCCTTGACCGCAGCACAACTGAGTTTGAACCTTGAGTCAAGAGGTGTTTTCTTTTTTTTTTTGTTCTTCTCTCCCTCCCTCTTTTCATGCCATCCTTTCTTCGTTTCTTCCTTTTTTTTCTTTTTGCTATACCTGTTTTTCCAATACCAATCTATAAGTTCCTCCATAGAATATGAATACCATATATTACTCATCTTAGCGTCTTGTAGAAAGACTGTCCTAGAAATTACAGAATTCCCTGAGTAACAATGACCAAAACTTTGCATTTTCTCCACATTTCCTATTCTCTACATACCTATTCTCCAAATAGGTATGGAGGCTTGGGAAGTCAGCAGCTCCTTCTTTCCCGCAGACCTCAGGCCGTCCTCACACAAGACAACCCCTTTGTGGTGTCACTGGTACATTGTGCTTGCCTAACCCAGGCCAGCCACCACAACCCCTCACTTCACTCCTTTCCTGAGCTCTGCCTGCCTTCCAGGTAACACAGTCCTTTCTGTCCCTGTGATGTAGCCAGTTACTGGCTCACCCTGCACAGTGTTCAGTTGAGGCGCTACTACATCTCTCTGGGGATTAAGTTTTGGATAGAAAACACTGAAGACTAAAACATAGCTCAAGAGACAAGTGGTTGAATATCAGAGGTGGTGACAAACAATGGGAGGACATATCTGGGGCAGCCGGCCCTGACAGGCACCCTGCACCCTGCTAGGAGGGGGTGCCCAAGTTTTGTAAAGACCTTGGTCAACGTGTAAATTGGAAAGCAGAACTCAATCCCTGGCCTCTGGGTCCCTGCCAAGGCCTTCATTTGGTGAAGAATGGCACCATTAACAAGTTACAGAAACTGCCTTCCTGGGCGGGGGTGGGAGGGGATGGTGTCTGAGGCTTTTAGATTGGGGCTGGGATTGGAGAGGGGGAGGAATAAAAGAAGCAGATGCTGTCAAAATGGTTTATTGGCTTGATTCATTAGGTTCAGCAGCTGCCACAAAGAAAACAGATTCCTGGAGAACTACTAGCCAGACAGCAGGCTCTTTCAAGGGAACCTGATGGGGAGCAGAGATAAGGCTTGGCTTTTAAGGTATCATGCTTACCTTAACTGGGATTTCTTTTACAAACAGTCCCCAGTGTGTTTGCATGCATGTGTGCATGTGTGTGTGCATGTGTGTGGAAGTGGGAAGGAGACAGGGATTCGGTCATACCAGGAGCACGGCTCTGTAATGCCACAGTCAGTGTGCATCGCTCTTTTCCCAGAGTAACAGCACAGGGAACTCCACTAGGGATCGTGATTCTACAGAGGTTTTCTGTGTCAGCCTCATTCGTGCTCAGCAATTTAATTCAGAGATAAGGGCCCTGAGCACACAGCACAAAGCTTCTGGAAACTGCCCAGACCTCGCCTCCCCCTCTCTCCCTAATCAGCCCGGGGGTATGGACTGCAGCATTCTGACTGCAGGGTGAACGGGGGATGCCAACTAAATTAACTGTTCTTAGAATACTAACCAATATTTCAAACTCTTGTTTAAAATACATATCCCAGTGGGATGATGCTTGAAAGTCATTTTTGTTGGTATAGGAATGAACATTTTAAATTTGAATTACATGTTCATATTAATGTATATGAAGGGGAAATAGCACCTCAAAGCTGTGATTTTACAGATAACAAACAAAAGAACATTTTTAAATGCAGGATAACTTGAAGAAAAACATGAAGCGATCAAGTCCGCGGGGTATGTAAATATGACAGAAGTCATACAGGTGTGACACTGGCTGCTGTTGGGAAGTCCTGTTTTAAGGTACATGAGCAGGACCCTATCAGAGCTGGACAAGACTGCAGAGTCATTTAAACCAGTGTTTCCACGCTTTCCTGATAAGACAGTTTGTGTCTAAACAGACCCCAGGTTCTTCCCCGGGCCCACTGGACCCAAATCTCCAAGAGCAGGGGCCAGGGATCTGAATGATTTGTAAGAATCTCAGGCAACATGAGGCTGGAGTTTAGGCCCTTTCCCGTTCCCACAGCCTCAGTGCAGATCCAGATGCTATGCACTGGCAAGAACAAGCGTCTGAGCCCGGTATCAGATCCCGGACCAGGTCTTGGGGGTCCAGGGTTTTGTCTTTGTGCCACGCGGGCAAGGCTCCTGCCCTCAGCTCTTGCCTCTAGAAGGCTCAGGCAGGGAAAGGAGGAGAGGAGGCTGGCTGAATACAGGCCACAGTGTCTGGGGACAGTCAGGGAGGGCGTTAGCACCTGAGGCTGAGAGAAGCAGGGACCGCAAGGCGGGTAAGCCAGGCGTGGTGTGAAGGCCCAAGGACATGGATCTGGGGAAGAGAATGGGCAAGGCTCAGTCCTCTCTGTCTTTGCCCATGACAATGCGGAGGCTTGCAGGTGTCTCTGGGGCTCAGGCTTCAGCTTCCTCTCTTACTATCTAGCTGGGGCAACTTCTAAAGCTGGGGTGTAAGGCCTCAGAGAGGCAGGCTTCAGCTCTTACAACAGGCCCAGGTAACGGATGCAATTAATCTATCAACAAATTTTAATTAAATCCCTACTGTGCTTGGTGCAGAGCGCTAGGGCTGAAAGGGTGAAAAGCAGAGGGCATGGTTCTTTCTCAAAGGGCTCACTGTCTGGGCACAAAATAAAAAATGTGATCACAGTCGGCTTCTGACCTGGGGGCCTCCTTCTCATCCTGTGATTTGAAAACAAGGCAAGCACAGGCCAGAGTGCATGGGAAAGGCTTCAAGGGGTCTGAGTAAGATTTCAATAAGGGGGCTGGTTCTGCCATCTTCATGGTTGATTGAGAGCAGTCCCGCTACATCAGGCTGGGATCCTGCTCTTGTCTTCTTCCCACCTCCTTCCTCTCTCTCTCTCTCTCTCTCTCATACACACACACACACACACACACACACAGAAACACTCAACTGAGACAAAGTAAATGTCAAGAGATGGCCTGGCAGGTGGAAGAAATGATAAAAAGAAAAATGGTCTGATGCTGTTATACTACAGTGATTCAAGGACTGGACCAAGGGGTGTGTGCATGTGTGTGAGAAAGAGAGAGAGAGAGAGAGAGAGAGAGAGAAAGAGAGAGAGAGAGAAACCTGTCTTCTTTAAAAGATGTCAGCTGTTCCTAGATTTCTCCACTGAGAAAGTTGCCACCGCTTTGGAGCAGATCGTCTCTGTCATGGATGTAAGGAGAGCAGGTCTCCATTCCCCTGGAACTATTTAATGGCTAAGGAAAGACTGCCCTTTCCAAAAAGCTGGGAAGAGGGTGATAATTTCAGTAAAAGCAATTTCAATAGAATAATTAAAACAAAAAGAGAGTCAAGAATTTTGGTTAAGAAATTTTTTAAAAAGATTAAGGAGACATAGACTTGAGGAAGGTTTCTTCTTGTTGTTGTTTTTTAATTTGGGTAAGATTGGACCATGCTATATGCTTAGAATCATGTAGAGAGCATATAGCTAAAAGAAGAGGTATTTGTTGCCTTAGAAAAGTGAGAGGAGGTAGGATACAGACATAGACTGCATTCAGTATAAGGAGAAAGGGGGTGGAGGATACTGGTGAGAAACTGACATAACACCACCATTCGGACCAGTAACAACACACTTTATTCCACACTTATTAACTGTTGGCCATTCTACTAAGTTCTTTGCATTCATTATTTTTTCATTTAATCCTCAACAATTCTATGAAACACATAATATCATTGTCTTCACCTCCAGATGAAGAAGCAGAAACTCGGAAGTCAAATATCTTAAGTCACAAAGCTGTAAGTCATGTTATGTAGATTCAAACTGATGGTGTCTGACTGCAGAGCCCCTACCAAGTGATACACAATAGATGGAATAGATAAAATAAATAAATAAAATGAATTCCTGTTGCAACAAAAGTGCAAGAGATTGGATACTTTGATGGGATCAAAGAAGAGAGAGTATGAAGAAGGTCAGGACATAAGCAGACCAGGCGTGCAAGGGTGGTGACCAGAGGAGTGAAGGAAGACAAGTTGCAGGTTTCAGGGACAGGAGAGCTCTAGGCCACAGGTGGTGTTGGATGAACTGGAGGAAAGGCGGCCATCGTAGGAGTCGGAGAGGCCAAGGATGAGCGAGCCTGAGGCGCTGGATACTCCGTGTGGCCTCTGCAGATCTGCTTTGTCATTTTCCTCTGACGTGTTGCACCTGCTGGATAAATGAATATAGAAATCCTGAAATTGCTGAGCATGGCATTTGGGGTATAGAAGATAATGCATGTGAGGTTCTAAAGAGTTTGGTAACTAAGAGCAAATGACTAAAAAGTCCAAAGATTACAGCTGGGAGAGGTTAAGAATGGTGGTATAGGTGGATGATAAGAGTTTCAAAGGAATGGTGGTTTTTCCCATGGATGTGGATGAGTGATGGTTTGGAGGCAGTTCTGCTGGGGGTGGGGAGTGGGGGTGGGAAATAAAAAGTCTACTGGTGTCTGGCCTCTCAGGAAAATAAGAATCTTTCCCCCTAGTGGTTTGCTCACCAACTGGGTCTTTAGAGAAAAAGACAAGTTATCTACCAGGGGAGATACAAGAAGAAGAATGGAACACCAAAATATTTGTTAAGTGTAAGAAAAGAGACAATGCTCCATCTTCTGTGATCTCTGAGGCCACTGTGCCAGACAGTGATGCAATGATCCATGAAGTCCACATAGTTCCTGCTCTCATGGATTTACAGTCCAGGGAAAGCACCAATGAAGCCCCTAAAATGACCATAGTAGCTATTTATCAGTATGACTACATATAAAACATGAGAACCTATCTAACTCGGCCTGACAGTCATGGGCAGCTTTCCTGTGACAATAACAATTAAGCTGAGAGTAGCAGAATGAGCTACTCTGAGGAGAAAATAGCATTCCATATACAACATGTATCTGGGAGGACACTAAGGATGATAATTTGTCTACCAGAGAGTTTAGATTAGTCAAGAAGAAGAGAAGTACAGGGGTGGGAATGAGGGGAGGCTGGGCCATGGCAGAGGAAGGGCAGAATAGCGCAAATATAAAAGTACAGGAGGAGTAACGTAACTGAAGGGCCTTGTGTTCTACTTGAGCAAACGCAGAAGAAATGTGAGCTCAAAGGACATATGTAGACTCAAGTTTCCAGAAAAGACCCTGGGATTTCATGGCTTCAAGAGCTCCATGGGCTGAGCTCCTTGGTGGTTCTGGAGGCCAGTAGAGATTAAGGCGCTGAGTGGAATCAGTGTTCTGGTCTAACTTCGCCTTATCATCCTTTGATATGCCTGCTCCCACTGCTGGAGACGGTCTCCTGACTCCTGGGCTGATGAGGGATTCACACCTGTCCTCTGTGTGCACAAACCCAGAAAGGTTAATCAATTTACTGAGAGAGGTTCATCTGCTTAACACCATTTAATATCACACAATCATTGTGTTTACATGCTAGGCAGCCTCTAAGATGGCCTCAAATCCATTCCTGGTATTCATACCCTTGATAATCCCCTCTCCTTGAGTAATTTGTTTCCAACCAATAATATATAACACCATGGAGGGACTATCACTTTTGCGATGAGGTTATGAAAGACTGTGATTCCCTCTTGCCAGCAGGTGCTCTTGCTGGATTTGATGAAGCCAGCTGATGTGTTGGAGTTGACCTCTGTGGCAAAGAGCTGAGCATGGCCTCCACTCAACACCAGCAAGGACTGAGAGCCTTAGTTCTTTCAATCCTCAAGAAATGGAATCGCACCAACAACTGTGTCAGTGACTTCGGAAGCTGATCTTTCCCCAGTTTGGACCCATACTATGATTGCAGCTTTGTGAGAGATTCGGGAGCAGAAAATCCCATTAAGCCATGCCTGGACTGCTGACCCACAGAACTGTGATCATACTGTGTGTTGTGTTTAGCTACAAAGTTTGGGGTATTTTTCTTATATAGCAATAGGTTACTAACACTGTTAATTATATAAAATGTATTCATTATCTGTAGGGCATTGCATAGGAATTAAGATACGTAAGTTTATAGTTCTGGTGTAACAACGTAAGTGATTTGTACCCTCAAGGTCTTGGTCCTATAGTGTGCTATAACATAAAGCATTATACTGTGTAGCCAGTATCCACTCATTTTCCTAACAACATTCCTCTAGGGGGTGGAATATTGATGGTAAAGTACTCCTTCTATTATCAAAATCTGAGAGATCCAGATCCTTCGTCTCATGCCTCTCCCATACAAACAGGTTTCAGTGTTTACCAAAGGAGTCTACCGTGACTTTAGACTTTGAGAGTGACAGAGAAAGAAAAGAATGCGAAAGGCCATTTATTGTAGTTGTGACCTCCTGACCAGATTGTTTGGACCATGAGATTGTCCTGCTTCCTGCTTCTTGTCCCTCTGGAGCCCCTTTCATTTCTGCATCCTTCCAGTCCTGGCTCCTCAGTCCCTGCTAGCTGGTTGGAGCAGGACCTCCCTAATAAATTTCCCTTTACATTAAGCAGCATTGCTTTCTGCTGCCAATGCAGAACCCTAAGAAATACAGATGTACCGTCTTTGGAATCTGGTAGGCAAACATGTTACTCACAAATGGCATATCAGTAACCTTTCATTAGGGGGCAAGTTTAGAGAAAACCTGGAGGATTCATCAAACAGCCTGTTAATGGGTTCTAACAGGGCTCAACCGAAGGACAGTCTTCCTTTCATCAGAAAATGGTAAGGGGGCATAAATAGTGACAGAAGGTGACTCATCTTGGGGTGGTGAACACACAATACAGTGTACAGATGATGTATTATAGAACACTACACCCGACACCTATAAAACTATTAAGCAATATCACTCCAATAAGTTTAAGAAGAAAGAGGAAGAAGAAAAAGAAAATTGTTGTTAGAACTTTTCAGAAAAATCACTGCTGGCAATTACTGAAAATTGAAAAAATGCAGTGAACCAAAGGGTTCTTTGGGCCAGAATAATAATGGTCATTGTCATCATTATCATCAACATCATCATCATCATCACCACACAACCACTTTGAATAATCCTTTCACTGAACTGATTGGTTGGCTGCGTGGCTGTAGACCCAACTCACAGCACAGGTGCCGGTGCCCCCAGAGGCATCCTCAGCACCAGCGGCAAGCAGGCCCAGGTCCCATGGGGGATGGGGGGAGGGGTGGCTCAGCCTGGGGCCGGCTGCACAGC
Organism: Mormoops blainvillei; assembly: GCA_004026545.1. Classification (NCBI taxonomy): domain Eukaryota; kingdom Metazoa; phylum Chordata; class Mammalia; order Chiroptera; family Mormoopidae; genus Mormoops; species Mormoops blainvillei. The sequence goes on from PVJD01002267.1 coordinate 49,150, forward strand.
GGCCTCTTGAAGGCACCGCATCACACGCACGAAGGCACTCTTTCCGTTTTCCATGGAACCCATGGCCCTGTTTCTGATATTTGAGTGAAAATATGTCTGCTCCTCCTGCTTGAAGTCAACCTTTCTTTTTTTCTTTTCTGCTGCTTGGGCTCCTCTTTCACTAGCACAAAAAACATTTACTGGTGTCAAGTTATGACTGACAGTCTGGATTGCTAGATGGGGAGTGAGAAAACTGATCTACATAAAGTTAGACCTGTGTTATTGATTACCTTTCAAGATTATTTTCAACATAATTTCATCAGCCCATTGAGACTGGCATAATAAAGTTTCTGCCAACAAAAATGGCACTGGAAAATACGCTTGCTGTAGACGGGCCAGCCAGAATCTCATATCCATACCCCAAAACAAACTCAGAAGGAAGAGAAACCTATTTTGAGATGGACATGTTACATAAACAGACATAGCCAATTTGAATTAAATTTTCCTTGTGGAAAATTTAAATATCCATGGCCAGAGTTTATTAGCACTGAATGGGGTTTTTGAAGCCATAGAAAGATGATTCTAGAATTGCGTGGAAGAACTTGGAAGCCAATTTCTATCCAGAAGATGACTTCAAAAAGGAGCCACAGGAATCATGCTTCAATTCCCAAAGGGGAGTCTGGTACTTGCTAACCTGAAATTTGGAAGAATTTTAAAGACCCAAAGAATCAGAAGATACAATAAAAAGAAGTCTGTATCTCCTTAAGTAAATATATTTGAAAGGAATTCAGTTTACTTCGTAATTTTTTTAAAGAAAAAGCAAAAATAAAAAAACTCCATTGGCTGACCTGATCTTTCTTTGGTTTCCCCAATATACCAGCAGCTGACATAACAAATCTTCTCTCTTAAGATTTTACGAAGATCTCCTTCATTTGATCTTTATAAAACCTATGCAAGATATAGTTAAATACTTCACATTCTTGAAGGCAGATGCTAACAAGAGAAGCATGGCGTGATTAATATATAAAATAGTATGTGAGATGGAGCTAAGTATTAAGTAAAAAAGAAATAAAGCATAGACAGGGACTAGGAAGTATCGGAAGAGCAGGGGTTGTGATTTTCGATCAGTGGCGATAGAAAGCCTCGTTAAGAAAGTGACATTCCAGTAACAGAGGGTGAAGGAGAGAACTATGTGCTACCTGGGTAGTAGCACTGGGAGCAGAGAACAAGAACAAAGGCTCTGAAGTGGGACGATGCCTAGAATGTGCAAAGGGGAAGCCAAAAAGACAAGAGGAAAACCAAGAGTCCTGGAAGCCAAGTGACAAAAAACAAAACAACAACTCAGTGTTTTATGAAGAAAAGATACATGGCGCTAGTGCCATGGTGGGCTGAGAGAACTGAAGACAGAAAACGGCCATCGGGCTGGGCAACGTGGGACCACAGAGGATCGCCACAGAGCAGTTTCACTGGAGTGATAGGACAACAAGGTGTTTGCAGTCTTTTGACAGGAGAACCAGAGGACAGAAGTCAGACAATGAAATAGGTGAGCCCACGGACTCTTGCTGCAAAGAAAAGGAGAGAAATGAGACAGTAGTTAGAAGGGACAATGAGGTCAAGAAGTTGAGATATATGATTATATTTGTATGTTGACAGGGACAACTCAACAGGGAGGGGGGACGGGCAATGAGAAGATAAATCACGCGAGTGCTGCAGGAGTGTCCTGGAGTGATGGGGGCAGTGGCTGGTGGAGGGGCTGGCCTTTCCCTGAGCAAATCAGCTTGTCCGCAGGAACCGGAGAGGAGGCAAATGGGTATAGGGGCACGTAAGTGGGTAGATGTGGTGATGAGAGTTCATGGACCTTCTTTTCTGTTTGCTTCTATTTCCCAGTGGAAAAGAGCTTCACTAGAAAGTGGGAATGGTAGAGGAGGTGTTGGAAGTTTGAAGAGAGAGAAGAAAGGCTTTAGACACCTAGAGCACAGGGTGTTAGCAAATTACCAGCCACCATCATTCATTTCTGCATGGTTTGTGGCTGCTTCCACAATGCAGCTACAAAGCTGAGTAGTGGTCGGAGAGACATGATGGCTTACGAAGCTGAAAATATTTACTATTTGCCCCCTTACAGAAAAAGCTCTCTGATCCCTGATTTAGGAGAATGGAAGCAAGCATGGACTTGGGTGGGAAATGTAGTTTGATTACCAGGCAACATTAAGGGTCCACATGAGGTCAGTGATCACGAATTTCAAGTGAGAGGTCCACATACTGCTATTTTCACCAGCAGAATTTAGCTACATAGGGACAGGCTCAGAGGAGAAGAGCTACGTTCATTATGGTTGGGTTTTTAGCCAGGGGAGTGGGACAAAGCAACAAGTGAGCAAAGCCTTTGATGGTCTCTAAAAGGAAGTGCATATAACAGTTGACCACGGGGTTCAACTGGATGAAGAGGTATGTAAATACAAGAGGGTGATACGAGACACGCAGAGGTGATGGGACCAGTGGATTATAGTTCCTACTGTAGCTGGAAAATTGGAGTTAGGAAACTAGAGAGAATGAGCTGGGAAAATAGGAGACAGTGGTTGGAAAATGGGATGCTTGCAACTGAGATTATGGAGGAAGAGGACGGATTAACTATGACGTGGTCTGGGAGACAAGAATAGTCAGGAAAAGAGGTAAAACAGGGGTAAAATGGGGGAAAAGATCATCAGAGGAGATGCAGACAGGGGACTGAGACGTGCCAGTGTTGGAAGGAACCGTCCATGCTGAATGTCCAGACACATTATCAAAAATTTGGAAATAAGATGAATGAGGGTGGCGTGTCTCCTCAATTTCATACCGAAGCATGTTTTACAAGCCTTCCTACAGATCATTTAATTATCTAGGAAATGTACCTGTGTTTGACTTTGCTGTACATTATTTGATTAGAGCCCAGACACTGTAAGTTACACGTTAACTTGTAGATTTCTGTGCAGGAATGAGAAGATCCCAAAGATTATAGTTTTACATGCCTGTAGGACATTAACCAGTTTTATATACAACCTAACAATCCTAGTCTAACTTTTTTTTCAAAATATCTATAAATAGCGTGACCCTCAAAGTGCACTTGGAATTAGCTTTATCATGTTATTGAATTCTTCATTAATGAATTAATAAAATTTTTACGTGTACTCAATCTGTATTTTTATGAATCGTGTTTTTGACTTTAAAAAATTATAGTTGAAGGGGTAGTAAAATCATCAAAACATTCTAATGGAAGTAGGGATGAAGGGAGTCATTATATTTGGAGAGAAGGTCTTCAAAGAGGTAATCAAGTTAAAATGAGGTCATGAGGTGGGCCCTAATTCAATGTGATTGGTACCCTTATAAGAAGAGGAAATTTAATCACAGACATACACTTAAGGAAAACCTTATGAAGACACAGGGAGAAGACAGCCATCTGCAAGCCAGGAAAGAGGCCTCAGGAGAAACCAACCCTGCTGACACCGTGATCTCAGACTTCCAACCTCCAGATCTGTGAGACAACAAATGTCTACTATCGAAGTCCCCATCCTGCGGTACATTGCTATGGCAGCCCTAACAAATCAGTGTAGCCACTTTCTTTTTTTTTTTTTTCATTGATCAGGATGATCATTGGGAAGATCTGGTGAGGGGATTTCTTCTCAGGGTGTAAGTATGTTATAGAATGAGTAGAACTTTCTAGGTGCAAAAAATATATATATATTTTCCCCCAAGTCTCTCCATTAAAGTCTTTCTGAGGATTGGTTCTTTAATGTCCCTAGATGAAATCTTAAGCATACCTCATAGCTTTTCGAAGCACTTTAGTCCCATGAATGATCTCATTTCAACAACTAAAATGTTCAGACTTGTGTAGTAATCAAAACTCCAAACTTTTCTGAAAGTTAAAGTGTTTCCCTTGTAAAGCCAGCAAGGAGGGTGGCAGGGGCGGCTGGTTTCTTTGAGGTTCTGCTATTGATCTTTCATTCCTCCTCTCTCTCAGCAGCCGCTGATTTCTGGCCCTCTCCCTGGTTGGGTCAAGAGTGAGAGGAGTAGGGTTAGGGCAGTCTCACATGCAGGTCTGCTCTGGCCCTGGGGCCCCCACTAAGCAGATGCGTACAATATGCCCTTCCTCTGGCTGGGAGCCTCCACCTCGGATTCCTTGATGCAGGCAGACCCTGGATTTCTGCATTTCCACTGCTCTCCTGAGTCCCTTTACCCCTCCAATAGAATTACCTTCTAAGGCAGATTCCTTTCAAGGTGACCCATTTGAACCCTGGGCAACACACAGGTGTTTTTGTCATGCTGATGATGGAAGTAAATTCACATCCCAGTGGAACCAACTTTCTTGGGGCTGTTGGGCATGAAAACTATGGTTCCTCACATTTGACTGATAGAGAGAATCAAATAGCCATCCTCCAGACTCCAGAGGACACATGTTCGTCTTCACTGAGTCTTCTTGAGGCCCAGCTCCATCATTTGCCTTGATCTGAGGGGAAGCCCTCCTTCCTTTCCTTGGGTTGGGGGTTTGCATTAGCACACCAGCACTTTTCTCTGTAAAGATCTTCCTCTCCCAGCTCTCATAGTTCCTCATCTTTCATAGGCTAGAGTTCATTTTCCCCTCATGCAATTTTACTGTCCCCTAGGATGTAGGGATGCTTGGCATTAGTTCCATAGTCAAGGACCTTTGCCACCTCTGCAGTAGAGTCCCACTTTAATGTTCTTTCACTCTACATTGTACTCTGGACCTCGGTGAATACGTCTAATCCATTGGTCCCAGTTGGATCATAGCTCCTCACAGATGACTGGCATGGCCATCGGCTCGGGATATTATTATAACTGGCACTTCCTTGGGTCTCAAGGGTCTGGGGACTCAAGTGGAAAGACATCAACAATAATAACCCTCATCCCATTGACTCATGTCTCCACCTGCTCTGGTAGGACCTCCTCCCGCTGAAGTTTCCTCTGACATTTGAGAGCCCCTAGGAGATTAGCATTTGTGAAAGAAAGGGTGCCTGGTCTTGTGGGCAACAAAGCTGCTCTGCCACCCCACGGTGGACATTTACCTGATGCACATGCCATGCCTGAGACACCTCAAGGTAACAATGAACACGGGGTGGCAAATGATTATCTTCCCTTTGGGACATCATGCTCACATGTGTATCTAAGCAGTAGTGTGTGTCCTGTGTTTAGGGAAGTTTTTACACTTATGTGCCACCACACACACTTGTCATAGAATCAGACACCAGTTCAAAATCTCCCTCAACTTGATGACTATATTTGTTGGAGTCCTCACTTATCCTTGCCACTCTCAGCTAGGGCTCCTGGCAACCCTTGATCAGCTCATCTGAAGTCCCTGCCAGGACCATCCCTGAGGAAGAGGGGTCTGAGGCACAGAGCATAAAAGAGACATGCAAGACCACAGCCACTGCGGAGGGAGCAGGGGATATTCACGGGCACCCACAGTGCTCTGCCCTGCTGGTCCACATCTCACTCACTTTCACCTTAGCTCTACTCTGGGACAGGCACTTGAATGTGCTGCAGGAACCATCCTGCAATGATGAGCTCAAAGGGAAGGGAGCTGCCAGCTGGGGCAGCGGGTGGGGTGGGGCGGGCTGCCAGGCGAGGGCTGGGGCCTGCAGCGGATTCTGAATGCAGTTCTGTGCTGGGCAGTCAGCTTCACTCTCTTCAAACATCAGATCTCCGTGTTCTGCAGTCGGAGACATCCTGAACCTGTCACAGCATGCAGGCGCAAAGGGAACCACATGAAAGGAGACGCCCTTTACCCAGGCTGGGCCGAGCTGACTTGTTTGTTTGTTTTATGTGTTGTTTTCTTTTAATGCTTTTCATGATCAAAGCCCTTTGCTGGATTTTTTGGTGCAGTGGTGAGAAATTTAGTCTCCAAGCAAAGGTCATTGGACCAGACTTTTGGATTTAGTGACGGGAGAGGCTGTAATTTTTCTTGCTGGCAGCACTGGGCCACTGGAGAAAATTATAAAAGAGACATTGTGCCTCTCCGGTGCCTAGGCTGACACCAAGGAGATAGAATGAATGGAAAGTGACGCCTACCCTACTTAGAGTTAGAGCTATTTGCCCAAATGAGGGCAAAACAACTTTCAGGGCCAAGGAGAATCATCAGGGCAATGAATCAATGATGCTGGAATTTTTAACTGTATTTATAGAATCTGTTCTTTTATCTTAATATTAAAAATCACCCTATGTTAATGTTTTACACAGAAACATGCTTCAATGAGTTGAACAGGGTCAATTTTCAATCTTAAATGGTGACCTGGACCTGCCATGGTGACCCTGGCACGCTCACCATCTACATCCCCAGGCCCCTGGGCTGGGCTCGGCTGGACACAGCTGGATGGGGGCGGGCCTGGCAGGCCGTGGCTCTGGGGGACTAAACACCAGGGACTCGAGGATCTGCTCTTTGATGAGTGGAGACGCGAGTAGAGTGGACAGAAGCAATATTGCCTGGGCAGCGTCAATGTGTGGGATACAGATGTGGGCCGCAGAACAGAGTCCAGCCTGGCCTGCTGCCTCGCGGCGTGGGTGCTGGTGTGGGCCCAGGTGCAGATGCAAAACAAGGACTGTCATCTTGCATCTTCAGGGTGGAAGACCGCAGGCTGACACCACACACACCTTTCCCTTGAGGTTCCGTGGAAGCAGCTCCCGCCGTGAGAAGGCAGTGCCTGCAGGGCTTGCTCCTTCCGGGTGTATAAACCGGAAACAGGTCTGGTGCCATCGGGACTATCGAAACTACTTCCATAATGGCTCCACAGCCCCCAGGATCAAATGGCTTCCACACAGGCCTGGCAATTCTCATGCCAGCATCTGGGAAGGATTTTCAAAGGCTGCCAGCCATCGCTGGAGGCCTCTTCTAGGTGCCAACAAGTAGAAAATTGACCTCTTTCCTAACAGAACACTGCTTTTCCTCCCGTTACTAATTCAGTGTTTGTCCTAGCTTCCTGATGATGAAATTGAGGCCACGGGGACTTGACACTCTCGCTGCAGTGGCTGCAGTGATGCTATACAAGGCCTGTCCCGGCAGTATCCAGACATGTAATATGAATAATAGAGACATTTATTGAAGAAAGTACAAGATATAAGAAACATTGTATGTAGGACAATGACGCCTCAGTCCCCTTCAAAGTTATAAGGAAATCTGGTTCATTGGTAGTAGTTTGAATCAAGTCATTAGCAACTGCAGCACAATGTTCCTTTTGCTCTGGTAGCAGGAGCTGCAGAACAAATTATGCCACAGCATGTTTCATGTGAAGATCCTGTGTTAAAATCTCAGGCACAGTAGTGTTTGGAATCCCCAGGCCAGCTTCTAATTCTTGCACTGTCAGTCGCCAATCTCTGTTGACCGCAGCCCGTACATGTGCAATGTTCTCAGGTGTTCTGCTTGTTGCAGGCCTTCCAGAATGTGGATCACTTTCAACAGATTTTCGACTGTTTTTGAAGCATTTGTGCCACACTGTTATTTGCACTGCACTCATTGCATTGTCCCCAAAAGCCTTCTGAATCATCCAAATAGTTTCCACAGAGGAATGTTCAGGCTTAATGCAAAATTTGATGCAGATTCATTGCTCTACTAGCTCAGCCATTTTGAATGCGACAACCACACAGTACTCATGCTCACTCAACAGCACCTACCGCCCCCACTGACTAGTATAGTGAAGTCATCATTGTTCATGCATGCACATTCCAGTCTGCCCCCGTTGGCTACCATGTTACATTCATGTCACATAAACCGTTATTGTTATGTTAACAATGGCTGGACTTTTTCTCAACGGCCCTCATTGTATATTGAGCTAGAAAGACCAAAAACCTAGAATCCAGGAGTCCCAGGCCTTGATGTGGGCCACAAAACCAGTACTCTGGTCCTTAGGACCATTGCCCTGTCCCTTTATCTTGCTGGCCCTGGTAAGTGACCCCGGGCCCTGTCCTGAGGAGCTGGGGGCACTGGGCTGCATGCTCCAAGTCACTTGCAATCCCCCCCCGCCCCCAGTCATGGGTGTGAAGGAAGGGACTCAGGCTGACAGCCAGGAGGTGTCCAGGTTCACACTCCTTAACCTCGAGAATGTCGGGCTCACCTGGGACATGAAAATTGTAAAGGTGTGTTTTTGCTTTGGCCAGAGGGCCATGATTGTGGTGTTCATGTGAGAGACCCTGTATGGGAGCACTCCAACTCTGAAGGGGAGTCTTTCTGACAGAGTTGTTATTGGTAAGAGTAACATTCACAGGCCCTCCTGGGTGTGCCAAAGAGTTCTCCATGCAAACAACCTGCTGGCCCCCAAGGGCTGTAGGAGTGAGCCAGACAGGAAGGGGGATCCAAACGGGGATGCGTTTCGAGTCTCTGACGACAGTGCACTACTCTGCCTGCTTTTGTTCTCAATGACACCAGGCATCTGGATAGAGGGATTTGTCTGATCTTATCATCCTTATTTGACAGAGAAGGGAACAAACACCCTGAGATTTGTTTAAGGCCAGGGGCCATGCTTTTGGGAAGCCCAGGCCTAAGGACGACTGTCTATCTTCTGGTTCACAGCTCTTTCTCCTTCCCCACCTCTCTTCCCTCACACCATCAATTACCAGAGAGTTTGCCTATAGAACTTCTAATAGGTAGACTTTCCAAAGAGATGTTTCACCTTTTTCTCTTACATCTTACATTATGGGAAGCCCCAGCCAGAGAATGTGTATCATGAAACTGTTTCTCTTCTCAGGTGAAATAGATGTGTGTGTGTGTGTGTGTGTGTGTGTGTGTGTGTGTGTGTGAGAGAGAGAGAGAGAGAGAGAGAGATGGTTCAGAATTTAAGAATCTCCTGGACTATATGAATGAAATCTCTTAGATTCTGATATCCTGATCTTATTAAAGACACTAAAGTCAAGAATTAAAAACAGGAGTCACTGAGTGACTGAGCGTAAATATAGTTCAGGGGCAAAAATAGGAATGAACACGTATTTAGAAAGTTGTCACCAGCAGTAGTTGTATGAGGTGATCACCACAGCAGGAGGGTGGCGGTGTGGTGACTGTCCATGAACTTCACACAGTGATGGCTCTGGACTCGGCAAGTCAGTCCCCTGAGGACCGCAGTTCTTGCTCGAATGTCTCCCAGGCTTTAGGAGCGGAAGTGTTCCTGGGCTTCTCTTTGCACCATTTTTTCAGGGATAAGGGAGACATCCAATAACCATTCACATACAGGTGATCATTCCTCTAACTCTTTATTTCCAGGGCATTAAGGAGAGAAGGAAAAGAAATGAATTTTATGCAAAAATTGCTCTTTCTATATTCAAAGTCTTGCCTAATAGATGCAATTGGATGTGTCTCATTTTCCTGTGAATCTACAGGTAAAATTCCTCAGTGTCTCCTGAGCAGGACCGACAAAAGAGTTGCGGAGGTGTATCTTACCATATATGAAAACATGAGCTCCAGACCTTTTAGGGCCTCTATTCAGCTTGTCACAACTCAATCCCATTTTCCTGAATGGCTTGTTTAACTTTCGGAGAGTATCAGATGTACTGTGGTGTAAATAATATTTGAACAAGAGGGAGATTATTAAGTTGCCAACTAAAAAGGCATTTTAAAGCCACCCCATTCCCCTGTTTAAATACCCCTAGCATTAGTGTGCTTGGAAACCTCTTTGTATTAAGTGATCATTTTAAAACAACCCACATTGTTCGGCAGGAGGCACCCAATTCCAGCTTGACATTTAGCACTTAAAGGAGCTGAGAGGCTCCAGGCAGCCTTATCAACTCACAGACAGGGCACTAAATGTCAGGGGGCTGCTTCTGCCTGAAACCACAGGTTAGAGCATGGAAGGAACGGAGACTCCAGTTAAGTGCTTAAAGTATTAAGAGAATCTGAAAACAAAGTGCACACCATTAGGCAAATTGATGCAGGCTTGTGACGAGCTACAATGTGGACTTACAGCTTGGCCTCTGTCAAAGTTTTTTAAAAGGGGGGGACAGGGAGTAGAAATGACATGCTTACTACTCTTCTACAGGATATGATGGAATAACAAGGGTTCGTTAATGAGTACGGGCCAATGAGCTTTCTAAACATCTGATTTCCCCCCTTAAACACAATTAGCTCCAGGAGGCCACCAGAAGGGAAAAAAACACAACAGTCCTAATGCAAAGAAATTGCTGACATATATTCATTAGACAATCAGAAAGTGCAAATAAAAGGGCACTAGATGAGAACATGGCTTTTTTCAAATTTAAAACTACAGAAGCCAACCTTTGATCTCCTGCAAGAATAATGGATGAAAACTTAATTATTTGTGTCTCGGTTAACTTAGAAAATTTTATAGATGGAAGAAAAAAACAATCTTCCACTGGATAAAACACAATGCTTTTCAAAGCTCTTTTGCTCCCGCTGTTTTAATTTGAGCCTCATGACAGCACCATGAGCTGGGTACAAGGGTCCATCTTACAGATTAGAAAATAAAGAGTTGCTGGTTCAGCAGCCTAAACTTCTGCAAACTCTCTGAATATTTGACTTCAAATTTGCTTCTCAGGATCACATTAGTTAAAAGTAGAACTAGAATTAAAACTGCAGAAATTAAAAAACAAACAAAACCAAACACCCCAGGCATTCTGTGAAGGTGCTTTTGTCCTTGGCTACCAAACAAACACTGGATCCCCCACTCACTCTGCCTAACGCCCAGGAGAGAGGTCACTTGCTGTGCCTTCGTTCTGATCCCTCATCAAAGTTCTGGAGTCAGAGAGCCTTCACTTCAGCCTCACCCCCCTCTCCCAGGCCTTGGGCCAATAGCACTGACCCTCAGTTTCTCCCTCAAGAAATGGAGACAGCACCTACCCTATGTATCTTCATGAAGATGAATTATGATAAGAGTGGAAGATGCCTGATAGGTGCTCTAGGCTTTATGAAGAATTGTTTTTCCTCAGGCCCATGTAACGCACGGTTTTCTTGTGCTCTAAAACCCTCCTGTTAGCAGAAACTCCATCTCTTACCGGGATGGGGCAATTATGCAAAACAATCGTGCCACATCAACTACATTCTGGCAGGATGCCCCACACATGCTAGGCCCTGTGTGGTCTGAGTTCAGCGCCAAAGGGAGTAGACATATTGCCATGAATTTTCTGTAACTATATATCCACCCCAAAGAGATAATATAAGGAATTCAACCCCAAGTATATCCCTATACCTTAAATTGTCAGATTTAAATAAATGTGTTATACTTAGGTTTTATCCCCTACCGGTGAGCCAGTCAAATCTTCACTTTAGAAGTTAATTCATCTCACATCTTCCCCTTTTCATTTTTCCTTTCGAGACACACTCTTACAAAGGTATGCTTTCCTGTCCTACCCCAGGGTCAGCCTCGTTTTGACCATTAACTCAACAACTATTTATATTGCCTACTGTAGGCGTAGCAAGTGTCTGTGAGGAATCGGGGGTAAACTGTGCACAAGACTGTCCGCAGCTCCTATTCGCACCGACCTTGCTTGCATTCTAGAGCGAGAGAGAATGAAGAAGGCAACGGAAATAGTCTCTTATCTGCTGTGAAGAAAAAATACTGAGTCAACAGAGGACTAGTTATAATTCAATGAGCAGTAAATGCCTCTCTGAGGGAGGACATTCAAGTGGAAATCTAAAGGAAAGTCTGCAAAACTCACCTTGTAAATCAGGCCTGAGCCCGAATGCGTATCCCCAGCAACGGGCTTCTGATATAGTACCCTTAATCCAGCAAGGATTTTGCTATTATTTCAACTTTTTAAACACACACACACACACACAGACACACAACTTTTAAACACACACTCTTCTCTGTTAAGTCATGAACTGATGTGTCTCTGAGGTGACGTCTTATATATAATGCAAGACCAACCTCAGTTGGGGCCGAGGACTGCCGAACATCAAATCTTTCCTAACAGCCATTTCTGGAAAACATAAATCATCCCATTTGCTTTAATGATGGATGTTAACATGGCAAGAATTCATTCTTTACCTCATGCTCAGTAATTCTCAGCTGCCTCTTCACCGCCTTTACACTTTCTGAAACTCCAGGCAGGTTTTAGAGACTGGAAAGCCCCCCAAATCACTGGGAAGCGCCTTCCCTGCTTGGTAATGGTTTGTCACGGATTTCCCTCCAAAAGGATGGGCCGTGGCAATAGGACTCTCCCAGCTCCCGTGGCTCTGAGAAGGCAGCCAGAGAGAAATCCTCCAGAAGCTCTTTTCCTAAATTGGCTCGATCGGACCAGCCTGGCTGGGGTGGGGAGGGGTGTCGTAGGATTACAAACAAGACCATGGAGCCAAATCTGGTCTGAGATTAGGCAGACATTTTTCTATCAAGGAAGTGAGTGCAAGAAAGAGCCAATAAAAATTATATTACTAGGGCGTCTTCTTGTCTTCTTTCATTGCTATTAGTCTATTTATTCCATGGAAATTGTTACCTTTAGGGTGATTATGCACACACCCTGGCATAATGATGGCCACACCTGCATGTGAAATACTATCACTTTGTATGCATGCTTTGAAAAGACCAGCCAAAATTATGGAAGGCTCTGGTGCACAAAGAAACTGATATCTTTGGAAATTGTTAAATTATTTGACTTTTCCACAGGAAGAAGAGAAGCTTGTCTTCCGTGCTTTGATGTTGTGTGAAAGGAAAAGATACAGCTAATTTTGTTGCAATATTAGATTATCCAGGATTGTTTATTTTCCCTGGCTTCTCTGACAAACAAAAAAGGATCTGCAATTCTAGTTTGCACTAACTGTGTTCGTTTTCAATTCTTAGGCTCGCCACAGACTGGGACCAGTGTCTTTGCAGACGTTTGCATGGAAAGCGACTGGTGCATTCTGCCCTAAATGGACTTAGGACATTACAAACAAGGATTGAGATCTTTCCCAGGACTGTTTCCCGTATTCAGAGCATGTGTCGTAATCAATGACCTGGGGATTTGATTTAATCTTCCGCTCTCTCAGGCCCCAAAATACCAAGTCCACTTCTTGCAACACACAGAGTCAAGTTTTAATAGGCTTGTCCTGGTGCCATATCTGGGACTGGAATCAAGTTTGACATTCAAAACAAGGTTTAAGTCACCATAACTCCTATAGAATGACTAAGGCCATTAAAAGTTGAATGAGGACTTGTGTCGCCAAAAGGGGCAGACAGGTTTTTTTAGGTCTCTTTTTTTTCAGACGACACTCTGCAAGTGCAGCAACTGGAACGTGGTTTACTTGGCTAGAAGTGAAAGCACTGAGTCATTCCCCATAGCATTAAAACCCTGAAGTGTGGGGAGGCTGGGTACAGGCACCCTGAAACGCGGTGGCCTTTCAATTCGGGGTTTACATCTGCTTAAACCTCACAGGGGAAACCTCACAGGTATATGGGTAAAGCCCCACATCTCCAGTAATTTCGTATTGCTACACGTTATATGGTAGCAGGGACCTAATCAACGCCAGGGTTGCCCCTTGAGGAGTTGGAGACAGCTTAGGTTTAGGACTTTGTTTTTCTTACTTCTCTGGTTCTCAGTAGCCTCATCTATAAATTTTAGATGATGCTGCTCAGGGAGGTTCCAGTTATTATATCAGATAATGTAACTTTCCATTTCCTTCCTTCCCTCATTCATCTGGGAAGTAGTATTTTGGAAGAAGATTGAAAAAAAATCTTCTAAGGCTAGAACACAGATGAATTCCTTAGAAAGTATTATTAAATAACACCTCTGTATTAAATATATACATAAATAAATATAAATATATAAATAACTGTGCTCAGAGTTTCTCATTTCCTCTCTCAGGGCTCCTGCAGTATGGAAATTACAGTCGTCACATTTTACAGATGAGAAAATTAAGGTTCAAGCAAGTTCATCGACTTGCCAGAAGTCTTACCTTTGATCACTTCTGCATTTGATGCCAGGTTAGTCTCATTGCCAAGTTTATACTTTTCTATAGGCATAAATTTCAATTGGTGAAAGCAGACTGTATATTCTAATCAAAACCTAAAAGAGTAGCCAAGTCAGATGGTATAGATGGGTGATTATCAAACACATCTGCATCTAAGAGAAATGGGATGCTTGTTAAAACAAAGAGCTCCAGGACTCGGCCCCAGAGGTTTTAGGACAGGGTCTAGGTGCTGCATTTTAACAGCAGCACCACCAACACCCCGCTGCCAGGGGTGCTGGGTTTAGGTGGTCCAAGGTTCACAGAAACAGGGAGTGGAGACACTATTTGCTAATGTTCTACCTTCATGCCACAAAAATAGGACACACCAAAACAGCAGCTTACTGCTCTGGGGATGGCACTGGTGCGAAGACAAGACAGAGTCCCAGTGCAAGTTCTCCACACATCTGAATGCTCTGATCTCACAGGCACCGCTGAAAGTCAGGGCCATCTCTGCCCGATGCAGCCACCCTGCTGAGAGTCTCCCACAGCAAGAGGAATCACTTAGATCTCGAAACAGTGTAACAGTTCACACACATGCCCAGTACCTACGAGACAGACTGAAGAGAACAACTGGACTCAGTCTCTGTTGAACTTCATAGATTTCTGGATTTTTCTTTTTTCTAGGAAATGTTTAAAAGAATATTGATTCATTTGAACTCCAGAAGCTCTGATCATGAAGCTCCTGTTCATTGCAGGTAACCTGGAACTTGCTGACTTCACCTGGGAATCAAAGGTATCAAGGCACCTGCCTGCCTACCGGTGGGGCTTCTGCAAATATACCTGCACTCGCCTAAACAGCCCAAACCGTTCTCTCTCCCAAATAACCTGTTTTAAAACTTTAAAACACAGGCACTAATGGACTGCTCCTCCCCAGAGGACAGTCCACTGCTGACTCTTCCAGGCCTTGGACCTCAGACTCTGGCCAAATCGGAATGCCTGGAGACTCCGTCCAACACAAGCTGCTGGCCCCGCCCCCACAGACTCAGAGTCAGGAAGTGTGGTGTGGGGCCCAGGAATTTGCATTTCTCACCAGTTCCTAGGTGATGCTGATGCTTTTAGTCTGGGAATAACACTCAGAGAGCCACTACCTTAGGCATTAATTCTGCACCCAAATCCAGATCTTTAAACTTCCACAGCAGAGAAGAAACACCAGACCTTTGCCTCCGTTCTACCTGGGGAAGAAAGCGCTTACTGAGTTAACTTCCTTTGACTACACTTCTATAAGTAGGCTTAGATGAGGATAATTTTAGAAAATAAAATGTGACTACATGGAAGGAATTAAACTCCTAAAGGATCTCTTTTGTGTCATGTGTTGTCTGTCACTAAAGAGGTTCTGAAGACACACTTGGGAGTTGGCCTCACTCCCTGTCTGGTTGCCAGGGCAATCACGAAAGAATTACATCTCTTTAATCCAAACACAAGGAGGTCTCAATTAATGAGAGAATGTACATTTTGGAATTTAGTTCTTCAAGGGCTTCTCTAGGTGTGGATTATTTAATATATGCTAATGCTTAACAAGAAAACAGCGTATACTTGATTCTAATAAATCTTTCAGCATTTCCTGAGTGTACAGTTAGGCTAATGGGTCTATGAAATTTAGAGACCTCTCTTCATTCTGTGACTGAACAGCTCTTCTGGTCTGGACTCTAAAACTTCTCACAAAGGGTGGTAAGAACTTCTTGTGTCACTTTGGTCAGTTTTTTTTGTTTTTTGTTTTCCTTATTGAATTGAGAGAGAGAGAGAGAAACATTGATTGAATCATCATTCATTGGTTTTCTTGTATGTGCCTTGACCAGGGATTGAACCCGCAACCTTGGAGTATGGGGATGATGCTCTAACCAATTGAGCTACTGACCAGGACACTTTGGTCAGTTCTTTAAACAACCTGGGATAGGTACATTAGGGTTTGATGATTTAAAAATTCTAGACCAAAAAAAAAAAGTTTGGTTACTAACATAGTGAAAGTATAACTGCTCCCTACCCCACAACTGGATGATGGCACTTTATTGGTCCCCAGACATAATAAGCATTCTCTGCTAATGTTGTCTTTTCACTTGAAGAAAGTAGTGTGAAAACAGGTTTAGACTATGCCAGAGATTCTAGAAAAAGGTTGTCATTTCAACACTTTGCGTCATAACTTTGAAATGTCACAAAGTATTCATTGGTGGAGCAGATGGTCCTGTCATTTGAAAACTGTACAGACAGGCCACATTTTTTACACCCTTGCAGGCATTTGGGCTGGAAAATGAACAAAGTGAGGGTGGGCTTTCTCAGTCTCAAAATGTAAAGCTCTATCCCCATTGCAGGGAACTATGCTGTTTCTTAATTTGCAAACAGACTACATTATCCCAAAAAATTAATATTTGTCTTTAAGATACGAGTGTATATTCATGTGTTTTTCCAATAATTTCACAATTAGGATTTCTTTGTTTGCAAGTGACAGAAACTGTTTTCCCCCATTGAAGCTGGGTTAAGAAAAAAAGAGGTGGATAAATGTATTAGCTTGCGTTACTTTATACCTGAGTATTCTAAATTCAGGTACAGTTTGTTCAAGAGCTCAAATAAAGTCATCAGCATGATGTTTCTATCTCTTCACTTCTTGGACTTCCTTTCATTACCAGAAATGCTAAGTAATCCTCTGATTTTAAGAGGCAAGATCAGATGTCCACCTCTTCACCAACCGCTGAGCTCCTCGCTTCCCAGACCACATGAGAGGAGAGTAAACAGAACTGAATTCCAAAGTGAAGATCAGAGGTACTGTAAGAAGAGGAGAAATGGATAGAGAAATGCAAAGAAAAGTTACTATAAATGGATAACAATGAATGACCATCAGGAAGAATGAGGAGCTGGGAAGACCTTACTAACTCAACTGGGGACTGGACTTGGGGAACTAAAACTATCCTGGAGTAATGTACTTTAAAATCCTCCATTTCCCTAGCATTATTGTGGATTAAAATTTCTAGCCTCTGGCAAATGCAAGCTATTTTGTCTTAAGATTTTGTTGCTAAATAAAGGGAAGTAGATAAGATGTGAAGATCACATTTCATGCTGTTACCTTTATAGAGTTAGATTCGGCTAAGAAAATTTCCCCTGCCTTTCCTACCTTATGCAGTGAGATAACTTCTCTTGTTTTCTTAATATCATTTTCTTAATATCAAGTTTGTGTTCTACTTCCTTGGTTACAGCTCCAGTCATGAGATTCTACCACTTACTTAGCCTGTGACCTCAATAAAGTTATTTAAACTTCCTGGACCTCAGAGACTTTCCTGTAAAATGAGGAAGTTAGCTAAATGATCTGAAAGTCTTCTAAATAAATCAATGTAGCGGGAATCCAAGCTTCAGTCTATATTGTGTCCACTCTGAGGATTCAGACATGCCAAGCCGTGTCTGGGAAAACAGGCCCTGGAGAACCCTAAGGGGAAAAGGAGCCGGAGAGAATCAGCCAGAATCATGGACTCCGACACCTGGATTTTCTCTCAGATCCCAACTTCCAGAGACTAATCTGAAAACCCTATGTACACAGAGAAGCTCTGAACAAAACCCAAAAGAGATGTCCGGCTAAATTGCTGTACAAATGTCTAAGTCCGAAGGGGAGTCTGCCTTTCCTCTTTCCCACCATGTCACGCTGTGCACCTTAGTAAGCTGAAGGCTCTAGAACATCTGCTCTTACTAAATATACAAATGAACAAACAAAATCCCTCTAGATGAAAACTTGCAAGCAGCCTCTGCCAATCAACTTTTCAAAAATCTTAGGACATAAATTTTTAGTGAAATACAATGGATTGAAAAGACACATTCAATTCTGTGTCTTCCCCAGACACCACCGAAATGACAGAAAGGAATTTCCTGAAGACCCATAAAGAAAAAAGAATGGAAATAGATATGCTTGCAACTGAATTTTGCAAGCTGTAAAGTAAAAGAATGACTGGTAACTGACTTAGAAAGACCAAAGAACACTGAACGCTGAGCTCATGCTGAGGCAAGACGAAGAACCACGTTTTCAGTGAAGAGGCCCCAACCACTCAATTATTATGGTACCAGCTACCTCTAAAAGTCAGGTGAAGGTGAGACAGAAATTAGAATGAGTTTTGTTTAGTATTCTCTTTCATTTAGGGATATACCATAGTTTATTTAACCCTAATGTAATGTTATTAGTAATTCATTTTTTTTAATGTTACAGAAAACACTACATGGAACATCTTGGCACACCAAAATCCTGCATGATTCTCTAATTATTTCCTTAGGGTCAAATCTTGGAAGTGTTCTTACTTCAAAGGCCCTAAATATGTTTGAGGCTTTGATGTACACCACCAAGACGCCCTAGGGAAGATCTGTATACGCGTGGACTGCTGGCAGGAGCTCACGATCAGCCCTTTTCATCACACACTCTGGCCAAAATTGGGGGTCATCATCCTTTGCAGACTTCGACAGTCTGATGTGTAAACACCATATCACTCTTTAATTCATATTCCACTGATTGATAATGAGGTTTAAAGCATTAAATATATTTATTGGGCTTTCATGGCTTACTTATTTGAAAATTACTGTGCATACCCCTAGTCCATTTGTTCCTTGGGCTACTTACCTTATCCTTGCTAATTGGTATTAACTCTTCATATAATAAAAATGCCTGTTGCTTATATCTAATAAATGACATTCTCCTCTGCCCTCATTTGCCATTTGTTTTTAAAATTTCTTTTAACTCTAAGAATTTCTGTGTTTTACATATCTCTTTTCCTAAAAGTGGTAAAATTTATTATTTTGTTTGAATGGTAGTACAATGTTGAGCTTGAAAAGAAAAGCTTTGTCAGTGAAAGAGCAGCATGAAGTTTCGGGACTCTGAAGTAGAGACGTGGGTAAAGGAGAGACATTAAATATCATTGGTCCATTTCAGTTAAAAAGACAGAAAAGTAATCAGAATATTATGTTTTCTGTTGTTGTTAACTAAATCCCTGGAAAATCTGATTGGGTTACAAAATACATTTAAATATTTTTTTCTGCCACAAATGAACAAATTAAATAGATTGAGGGGTCTAGTTACTGAGAGGATCTAGACTAAGCACCAACAGTAGTGGAAGAATACTTGCAGCCGAAATGAATAGAAAGCCCAGTGTAAACCATCCTAATTATAAGGACATTTCTCTTTTCACATAACTGAAAGTCTGGGTTTCAACACCATCATCAAGGGCCCAGGTGCCTTTGATCCCTCTGCATCTCAGTGTGTGGTTCAGGTCCCTGTCTGGGCAGCCCACGGCTTCAGTTGACTCCCTAGTTCAGAGGCCACAAGCACGTAAGTCTGTTCTCAGAGACACATCAGCAGATATCCCCTCAGGACTCCCCGTCTGTAAGCGTCGAGGGGTTGAAAACACCAATTCATTGAGATCGTTCAACTTCCCCCTTGTAGGGCTGATGAAGAGTCCAGCCTCTCCTGAAGCACCTGGCCACTTACATGAGGGTGAGCAAAAATAGAGGTTCTGCTAGAGGGGAAGGAGGGGAGAAGGCATGTTGGGGAGGGAGCCAAGAATAGAGGCCTCAATGCCAAAGTCAATAATAAATCAAAGTGGATCATTAAAAAAGTTACAAGTGGGTGAAAATCGGCCCTACCTTAAATGTCCATAACCCAGCACCTCTGGATAAAAACATGATTCAGCTGGAGTGCGGGTCACGAGGTGCTCTTACTTTATGAAGCAGATATGTTCCCTCATACTCACTCCATTGGAAGCTGAGTTTGGGTGAAGTGAATCTAATTTTCCTGTCATTTATTTTATAAAAAATACCTCTGCCACTCTTTTCTGTAGTCTGAATTTAGCCTATAGAACATAATTAAGAAACCGATCAGGTCCATAAAATACTGGGCAGTAGTAAAATCCATCCTCCTGGAAGGGTTTTGAGACTATGAACACTATCCTTGACCCATCACCTGCCCTCCTTCAGCTCATCACTTTTATCCACACTCCACAGACCTTTGACATGTCTGGTTACACACTTCCCATTTCTGTCCTTAACTCCTATCCTCTCCTCTTCTCTGAGTATGCAAATTGTCCAGTAGATTTTGTGGCAGTGTCGCATGGACCCTCAGTATTGTACCACCCAGTGGAGTAAGAAAGTTCAGACTGCAAAGGAACGAGGGCAAGCAGAGGTCCATTTATCTCTCAATGATCTTTTCTCTGAAGAATTTGGGTCTTATAATTAATTTTGGGCTCAGTTTATCACCTTGACAAGTGAGGAATCTGTGAGTAAAACAAAGGTGGTTTGTCATATCAAGCAGAACACGTAGCCACTACAGAGTGGAGCTTCATGGTTGAAAAAGAAAATCCAGGGGACTTGCAAACAGCCTGTGTGGAAAATAATACAATAACAAAGAAATAGGGATACAAGAGCAAGCTCTGTGTTTTATGTACTCACAGTTGTAAACTTACTTTTGCCCCACCCTGTATAATGTCTAATTACTGGATTATACACCAGAAGCTGATATAATATTGTATGTCAACTGTAATTAAAAAATAAAAAATTATTTAAATTAAAAATTCCTCTGAATGAGCTCAGTTAGCAATGCTATATCAGAATGTGCAAACAGCTTCAAAGTTGATTATAAAATTGAAATTTAAGTTTGGACTTGATCTGCAAAAGACAATAAATTTCACTCTTCTGAAATTGAGTGACTACCTGGTAGAAATATACTCAAAACTACAGGGTAGGGTAAAAGTAGGTTTACAGTTGTAAGTATGTGAAATAGAATTTGTTCTTATATGAACAATAATACAATGATTAATAAATAATAGTACAAGAACAAATTCTATTTCACATACTTACAACTGTAAATCTACTTTTACCCTACCCTGTGTAACTTACTGAGTGATAACCCCAATAAATCTAGTACCCATCTGACACCCTACATTGTTATTAGTATATTATTGACTATATTCCCTCTGCTGTACTTTACACCCATGTGACTATTCTGTCACTGTTAATTTGTAGTTCTTAATTTCTTCACCTTTTCACTCATGTCCCCAACCCCCCACCCATCTGGCAACTGTCAAACTGTTCTCTGTATCTATGAATCTGTTTCTATTCTGCTTGTTTGTTTATTTTGTTTTTTAGATTATACACATAAGTAAAATCATATGACGCTTGTCTTCCTCTGCCTGACTTATTTCATTTAGCACAATACCCTCTAGATCCATCCATGGTGTTTCAGATGGCAAGATTTCTTTTTTTTTTTTTATGGCTGAGTCATATTCCATTGTATACATGCATCACTTCTTTATCCATTCATCTGTTCATGGACACTTAGGTTGTTTCCAAATATTGGCTATTTTAAATAATGCTACAATGAACATATGAGTGTAGATATCTTTTTGATTTAGTGTTTTGGGTTTCTTTGGATAAATACCCAGAAGTAGAATTGCTAGGTCTTTCTTTGTCTCTTGTTATACAGCTTTGTTTTAAAGTCTATAAGTCTTGTTACCCCAGCTTTTTGTTTGTTTGTTCCCATGTTTATGAAATATATTTTTCCATCCTTTTACTTTTAGTCTATGTGTGCCTTTCAATCTAAAGTAAGTCTCTTATAGACAATATATGTAAGGGTCTTATTTTGATATCTATTCGGCTTCCATATGTCTTTTGATTACAGCATTTAACCATTTGCATTTAAAGTAACCTTTTATAGATATGTATGTGTATATATTGCCATTATATTATTCATATTTTTTATTTTTTATTTTTCTCAAACAAGGCCCTTTAACAATTTTGTAATACTGGTTTGGTGGTGATGAACTCCTTTAGCTTTTCCTTGTCGGAGAAGCTCTTTATCTGTCCTTCTGTTGTAAATGATAGCTTTGCTGAGTAGATTAACCTTGGTTGTAGGTCCTTGCTTTTCATACTTTGAATATATCTTGCCAATCCATTTGGCCTGATAAAAAGTTTGGCCAAACAAGTTTCTGTTGAGAAATCACCTGATTTCTCAACAGAGAAAAGAGCCCCCAGCTCATGGGGGCTTCCTGGTAGATGATTACCATGTATAATGCTCACTTTTTTGCCCAAATTTTTGAGGGAAAAATAAGGATCAGCATTATACATGGGTAGTACCTGAAATACCTTGTATCTGTTCTCGTGTTTTGTAATTATTTGTTACATAAACTTTCTTGTACCATAATATTTTTAAAAATACATGCTAAAATTCCTTTATAATACAAAAAAACAAGTATCTAAATATAAATCAATAAAAAATTGAATTAAAAAATTAAAATGAAAACTTTTCTTTTCCTGAAAGTTTGGGTCAAAAACATGGGTGCGCACATTATACACAGCAAAATACGGTAAGTGCTTTTTCTCTTGCTGCTTTTAAGATTTCCTCTTTCTCTTTAACTTTTGGCATTTTAATTATGATGTGTCTTAGTGTGGGCCTCTGGGTTCATCTTGTTTGGAACTCTCTGTGCTTCCGGGATTTGTATGTCTATTTCCTTCACCAGGTTAGAAAATTTTTCTGCCATTACCTTTTCATGTAGGTTTTCAATTCCTCGTTTGAGTTCTTTTCCTTCTGGTACCCCTATTACACTAATGTTCATACTCCTGGAGTTGTCCCCGAGGCTTCTTACACTATTCTCATGTTTTTGGATTCTTGTTTCTTTTTGTTGTTCCAATTGAGTGTTTTCTGTTTCCTATCTTCTAAATCTCTTATTTGACCCTCTGCTTTACCTACTTCACTGTTGATTCCCTGTAATGCGGTTTGCATTTCAGTTAGTGTATTTTTTATTTCTTTTTTGATCCACTTTTATTTGCTTATTGTTTATTTTTAATAATGTAACAAATATGCACAGCTGACACTAGGTCTCTTTTAACCATGTTGTTCCCTATCATTCTACCCCTCTGTCTCACCCCCACCCAAGGTAACCATCTCCTTGATCTTGTGTTGCTTCTCATTCTATTTTAAATGTAATTTTATTGCATCTGCATGTCCTCTGAAGGAGTATATTTTTAATTTTGGCAATTTTTAACTTTAGAAAAAGATACTTTATGTAATTGTTTTGGACTTCTTTCACTTAGCTACTCCAGGGTTTGTCCATATTATTTCATGTGACTGTAATGAATAGATGTTACTTTTGTCTAATATTTAATTGTGTGAATGCACCAGAGTTCATTCATCCACTCTCCAGGCGATGGTCAATTGTTTGGGTTGTTTCCAGGTTTTTTAAAATTAAACATATTGTTGTCCTATTACAGTTGTCCCAATTTTTCCGCTTTACTCTCCTCTACCCATCCCACCCCCTGCTCCCACAGTCAGCACCCACCCTGTTCTCCATATCCACAGGTCATTCAAATATGTTCCTTAACTAGTCTCTTCCCTTCCTTCTAAACTTATCCTCCTCTAACTTCCCCTCTGGTCCCTGTCAGTGTATTCCTTGTTTCCATGCCTCTGACTCTATTTTGCTAGTTTGTTTCTTTTGTTCATTAGGTTCCCCTTTAGGTGAGATCATATGGTATTTGTCTTTTGCCACCTGGCTTATTTCACTTAGCATAATACTATCCAGTTCCTTTCATGCTGTACCAAAAGGTAGGAGCTCCTTCTTTCTTTCTGCTTTATAGTATTCTGTTGTGTCAATGTACCACAGTTTTTTGATCCATTCATTTACTGATGGGCACTTAGGCAGTTTCCAGCACTTGGCTATTGTAAATTGCACTGCTATGAACATAAGGGTGCATAGGTTCTTTTGAACTGGTGTTTCAGGATTCTTAGGGTGTAATGCCAGCAGTGGAATAACTGGGTCAAAAGACAGTTCCATTTTTAGTTTTTTGAGAAAATTCCATACTGTTTCCCACAGTGGTTTCACTAGTCTACATTCCCACCAATAGTGTACCAGGGTTCCCTTTTCTTCCCATCCCCGCCAGCACTTGTTGTTTGTTGATTTGTTAATGGTGGCCATTTTGACTGGTGTGAGGTGGTATCTCACTGTGGCTTTAATTTGCATCTTTCTGATGGCTAGTGATGTTGAGTATCCTTTCATAAGTCTATAGGCCCTATGTATGTCCTCCTTGAAGAAGTGTCCGTTCAGGTCCTTTCCCATTTTTTAATTGGATTGTTTGTCTTCCTGGTGTTGAGTCACATGTGCTTTTTGTATATTTTGGAGATCGAACCCTTGTCTGAGGGTTTGGCAAATATGTTTGCCCATACAGTTGGATCCCTTTTCATTTCGATGATGCTTCCTTTAGTTGTGCAGAAGCTTTTTAATTTGATGTAGTCCCATTTGTTTAGCCTTCCCTTTATTTCTCTTGCCTTAGGAGATATATCAGGAGATAAATATTGTTGCATGAGATATCTGAAATTTTACTGCCTATGTTCTCCTCTAGGACTTTTATGGTGTTGTGACTTATATTTAAGTCTTTAATTCATCTTGAGTTTATTCTGGTGTATGGTATATGTTGGTTGTTTAGTTTTTTGGGTTTTGTTTTGTTTTTTTTTTTTGTATGTACCTATCCAGATCTCCCAACACCATTTATTGAAGAGGTTATTTTTACTCCATTTTATGCTTCTGCCCCATTTGTTGATTATTAATTAACCACAGAGACATGAGTTTATTTCTGGACTCTCTACTCTGTTCCACTGATCTATGTGTCTATTCTTATGCCAATACCAGACTGTTTTGATTAGTGGCCTTGTAGTAAATTCTGATATCAGGTATTGTGACACCTCCTACTTTGTTCTTCTTTCTCAAGGCAGCTGAGAGTATTAATGGTCTTTTTCGGTTCTGTATAAATTTTTGAAATCTTTGTTCTAGATCTGTGAAATATGCCATTGGCATATGATTAGGGATTGTGTGGAATTTATAGATTGCGTTGGGTAGTATGGACATTTTAATGATGTTAATTATTCCAATCCATTAACACAATATATGCTTCCATTTATTTGTATCCTGCTTAACTTCTTTCTTCAGCATTCTGTAGTTTTCTGAGTACAGGATTTTTACCTCCTTGGTTAAGTTTACTCCTAGGTACTTTGTTTTTCTTGTTACTATATCAAATGGGACCTTTTCCCTAGTTTCTGTTTCTGATATTTCATTGTGGGTGTACAAAAATGCCATTGATTTCAGAATATTGACTTTGTATCCCACTGTTTTGCCAAATTCATTTATTATATCAATTAGTTTTTTTGGTGGAGACTGTAAGATTTTCTATGTACACTATCATGTCATCTGCAGATAACAACAGTTTTACTTCCTCCTTTCCAATTTGGATGCCTTTTATTTCTCCTTCTTGCCTGATTGCTGTGGCTAGAACATCCAATACTATGTTGAATAAAAGTGGTAAACATGGACACCCTTGTCTTGTTGCTGATTGTAAGAAGAAAGCTTTTTGGTTTTGCCCATTGAGTATGATGTTAGCTATAGGTTTGTCATATTTGGTCCTTATTATTTTGAAGTATGCTCCCTCTATTCCCACTTTGCTGAGTGTTTTTATCATATGTGGGTGCTGGATTTTATCAATTACTTTTTCAGCATCTATTAATATGATTGTGTGATTTTTGCCTTTCATTTTGTTTATGTGGTTTATTACACTTATTGATTTGCAAATATTGTACCATCCTTGCATCACTGGGATTAATCCTACTTGATCACGGTGTATGATCTTTTTAATATATTGCTGAATCTGGATCGCCAATATTTTGTTGAGGATTTTAGCATCTATGTTCATCAGAGATATTGGCCTATTTCTTTCTTTGTTGTGTCTTTATCTGGTTTTGGAATTAGGATTATACTGATCTCATAAAAAGATTGGGAGTCTTCCATCTTCTTAAATTTTTTTGGAATAGTTTGAAAAGGACAGGAGTTAGCTCTTCTTTAAATGCTTGGTAAGATTTACCCGTGAACCTGTCCAGTCCAGGGCTTTTGTGCCAGGAGGTTTTTGATTACTGCTTCAGTTTCACTAGCTGTTACTGGTCTGTTCAGGCTTTCTGCTTTTTCTTGACTCAGTTTTGAGGATTATATGTTTCTAGAAATTTGTCCATTTTTCCCAGGCTTTCAAATTTCTTGGCGTATAGTTGTTCATAATAATTCCTTACCATCTTTTGTGTTTCTGTGGTATTAGTTGTAACTTCCTCTGTTTTGCTTCTTATTTTATTTTTTAGGTCCTCTTTCTTTTTTTCTTGATGAGTCTGGTTAAAGACTTGTTGATTTTGTTTATCTTTTCAAACAACCAGCTCCTGGATTTATTGATCCTTTGAATTTTCTTTTAGTCTCTATGTCACTTAAATCTGCTCTGATCTTAATTATTTCCTTCCTTACTTGCTATAGGCTTTGTTTGTTGTTGTTCACATAGTTGTTGTAGATGTAGAGTTAGGTTGCTTATTTGAGATTTTTCTCTCTTTTTTAGGTAGGCCTCTTTTGCTATGATCTTCCCTCTCAGGAATGCGTTCACTATGTCCCATAGGTTTTGGCCTAGTATGTGGTCATTTTCATTTGTTTTCATAAACCTTTTAATTTCTTCTTTGATCTCATTGTTAACCCATTCATTATTTAAGAGCATGTTATTTGGTCTCCATGTATTTGAATGTTTTTGAAATTTTCCCTTGAGGTTGGTTTCTAGTTTCAAGCTGTTGTGATCCTAGAAGATACTTGTAATTTCAATTTTCTTTAATTAGTTGAGTGTGTTTTGGGTCCTAACATGTGGTCCATCTTTGAAAATGTTCCACGTGCATTTGAAAAGAATGTGTATTTTGTTTCTTTGGTGTGAAAGTTTCTGTATATATCAGTTAAGTCCATTTGTTTTAGAGTGGTGTTCAATGCCACAGTATCCTTGTTGATTCTTTGCTTAGAAGATCTATCCATTGCTGACAATGGGGTGTTAAATTCCCCTATGTTGAGTGTGTTGCCATCTATATCTTTCTTGACATCCTCCAAGACTTTCCTTATATATTTAGGTACTCCTATGTTGTGCGCATATATGTTTTCAAGGGTTATATCTTCTTGAGGAATTATTCCCTTAAGTATTATGTATTGTATTCTTTGTATCTTTTTATGGCCTTTGTTTTGAAATCTACTTTGTCTGATATAAGTATTGCTACTCCGGTTTTTTTTCCCATGTCTGTTTGCTTAGAATATTTTTTCTCCATCCCTTCACTTTCAGTCTGTGTAGATCTTTTGTTCTGAGGTGGGTCTCTTATAGACAGCATATATGCCAGTTCTGTTTTCTAATCCATTCAGCTACCCTATGTCTTTTGATTGGATCATTTAATCCATTTATGTTTAAGGTTATTATTGATAGGCAGTTATATTCATTGTCATTTTTTTCCCTTTGTACCTGTGTTCCTCTCTCTCTCCCTTTCCCTCTCTCTCTCTCAAATCTTCTTATAACAGTTCCTTTAGCATCTCTTGCAATGTTGGTTTGGTGAAGATGTATTCTTTCAGTCTTTTTTTTTTTTTGGTCAGGGAAACTCCTTATTTTGCCTTCCATTTTAAATGAAAGGTTTACTGGGTAGAGTAGTCTTTGTTGTAGTTCTTTGCTTTTCATTACTTGGAATACTTCTTGTCATTCCCTTCTGGCTTGTAGTGTTTCTGTTGAGAAATCAGCTGCTAGCCTTATTTGAGCACTTTTGTATGTTATTAGCTGTTTCTCCCTTGCTGCCTTTAAGTTTCTCTCTTTGTCTTTAAATTTTGCCATTTTAATTGTGATGTGTCTTGCAGTGGGCCTCTTTGGGTTCATCTTGATTGGGAACCTCTGTGTTTCCTAGACTTGCATGACTTTCCCTCATCAAGTTAAGGAAGTTCTCTGTCATTACTTTTTCAAACAGGTTTTCTATCCCTTGCTTCTTTTCTTCTCCCCCTGGTATCCTTATGATGCAAATATTATTATGTTTCACATTTTCCTGCAGCCCCCTTATAACCTATAAGAATAGAATGTGGAATAGAAACAAATCATAGCAAGAGAAAAAATAAAATTTAAAACAAAAATAAGAAGAGGAAGAAAGAAGGTAAAATGCAATTAAGAGAAGGAGGAGCAAAATATGAAATTTGAAATAAACTAAAATATAAAAATTAGTAAAATAATAGACAAAAGCTTGAAGGAAGGAAAATGAATGCTAAAAAGCTATTCAGGAGGGAAAATAATGCAAATAATGAAGAAGACTGTAGTGGAATTCATCTCAGTGGAATCCAGTGTTTACCACTGTTTTCTCTTTCTGGACCCACCCTGGGTTAGATGGTGTCCTGGAGAGGCAGTCTGTTTGAAACTACAAATGATTCACAGTCTGGCTGTCTCCTTCAGGCTTGGCTGGTCCCCCCTGTTCTGCTCTGGGGGTATTCCATCAGCCCAGGGCCCAGGTGGTTCATTTAATGATCCAAGAGAACTGCCAGTACCTTCTCCACCTGCCTCCAAAGAGGACATCTGGTGTGACTGGGAGGGTGGGAACCCTGGGTCACCCCCAGAGGGCTCTTTTCAGTCTTCAGGTAAGATGGTAAGAGTGTTTCCCCACCCTCTCATCACATGTCTTGGTCTGTCCCAGACTCTTTCCAATAATGTATGATTTCTGGTGAATTAAGCTGCTGTTTCCTGTGAGGCGCTGATCTGAATAAAAGGGGTTGCTCTTTCCTGCTTGGAGCTGACAGCAGCTTTGTCTACATGCCAAGGCTAGGTAGGGCCCTGAGAACCCTTCATTGCACCTGTCTCTAATCTTTCTGCTCTGTTGGGTTCAGTGGATCAGGACCCAAGGAACGATGTAGCTCATAGGGTCTGATAAAAAGGGCCCTTTCACGGTTTTTCTTCTTTCCCCTGTGGAAATGCACCCAGCAGGGGGCTCCTGAGCCTGGTCTCACAGATCTATAGAGCCTACAATCCTGCAGATGGGTGTTTGGCTTAGCTTTCTGTGAGGGGACCTTTGTGGCTGCAGCAAATCTCAGGCATGCAGCTCCTGGTCATCCAGTCCCCATCCTGTTGCTTCCTGCAGGAGGCTCAGCCCAAACTCTCCTCTGTACAGTCCCCTACACACCAGCTATGCTGGTTTGGGTCCCACAGTCCCTTCAGCATGACTCTATCCCTCTGAGTTTGTTGTAGAGCCACTGCACTCTCGCACATGCACACACACACATGCGAGCATTGGATCCCTGCCAACTCTGGAGCCTCGTCTCAGCTCCTCTTTTAAAAGAGTTTCTGAGTGGCCCCCATGCCGCAGCATGGAGCCCTTGGAGTCCTGTTCTCCACACACTGCTCTTCCCCCAAAATCACAAAGTCTCTCTCGATCAGGGCTGGCCACAGTCTGCTAGAATCTCTGACAGTTTAGATAAAGTTTCTCTCTGGATCTCTCCCAGATGGCACTGGAAAAGAAATAAGTGATCTATAACATGATGCAGTGGCAGGGTGCTCTACCCACCCCCTCCAGTGATTCTCAGCCTCAGGTATTCCAGCTCCCTCTGTGCTGTTTCTGCAGCCAGCACCTCCCCAGCCATCTCTCTTTGCCCCCAGAGATCATGGCTCCTGAGCTGATTTGCAGCTGCCCCAAATCTGCATAGTCAGAAGTGCTGGGCTGGGCAGCAGTGGCAGCAGTAGCTCCACTAGGAGAGCCCAGGTCGCCCACTCATGAGTGCCCTATAGGTGGGCAGGCTCTTGCCCACTCACACCCTCCCCATACTCTCATCTGCATACACACTCACTTGCACATATTCTCACTCACCTTTCACTGGATTTTTTAGTTGATTGCTCTGTGGTTTAGCTGCAAGACAAGTCTGGGTCTGGGAGCAAGTGGACAGAGATTCCAGCTACCCTGCAGCCATCTTGGATCCAGTGTATTCTTTAGTTCTGACTGGTTCTTTTATAGTGTTTTTTTATATCTTTGTTGAAGTTTTTACTAAGTTCATATACTCTTCCCCTAAGTTTATTGAACATCCTTGTAACCAATGTTTTGAACTCTACATCTAGTAGATAGCTTGTTTCCATTTTGTTTACTTATTTTGTCTGGAGTTTTGTTCCGTTCATTCATTTGGGACACATTTCTTTGTCTTCTCATTTGGCAGCCTCCCTGTGTTTGCTTCTATGTATTAGGTAGAGCTGTTATGTCTCCCAGGCTTGGCAGAGTGGCCTTATATAGGATCCAGTGGCACAACAACCCTGATCACCTGAGCCGGACTCTTCAGATGTGTTCTCTGTGTGGGCTCTGTACACCCTCCTGTTGTAGTTGAGCCTTGAGTGCTGTTGGCACCTCAGTGGGAGAAATTTGTCCCCTGGCCAACTGGCTTCAAGGACTGGTTGTGACCACTGTGGAGATCAGCTATGCATGCACCAACTCCATAGAGCAGGACTTACTTCATTAGGACCCTGGTGCTTGCTGAGTTTGCCTCTTAAATGTGTCCCTTGTAGAGGAGGTTGGAGGACTTCAACATGGTCTAAGCTATCCACCAGGTACCCGGCTTTGGGCTTCCCAGGAGGTACAGATAAGGTCAACCACCACCTGTGCTCTGCCTGGGGCCACCCCACATGTACTACAAAGCAGTCTGCAGATGGCTGCTACTTGTGCTGGACTTGGAGATGTACAGGAGAGGCCAAGTTGTGAACTAAGTCTGGCTGAGGCTAGAGCTGGGCCTGGAGCCACTTAGCAAGAGGTGAGGGGCACATTGAGGCCAGATGCTGCTTGTTTGAGAGATTTTAGGAATATCCAGAGCATGAGCCAAGACAGGCCATTTGTATAGATAAGCCACTGGTAACAGCTTGGGTTAGGCCTGCAAGTTGGGTGGGGCGGAATCTCAGGGAATTACCAGAGCAGGATAAACAATGTTAGCCAAGTTGATGGATATTCAGATATGGCATCTTCCTGCAGGCTCTGTGCAAACAGGGTCCAGAAAGGAATAATGGCCTTTTCTAGCACTTCTTTTGGGGAGAATCCTGCTCCTGAAGCTCTTACCCTGATTCCAGACAACTCAGTTCCTCCTTATATGTCTCTGGTGCTCTAGTGCTGGAACTCAGAGCAAATAAGTCCAAGTAAGTCCACTCATGGGACCTTACAGAGAAATGCCTGGGACCCCACTAGCCACCCCCACCCCCATCTCACTCAGCCACAACCCAGGCTGGTTTTACAGCCATAAGTTATTAGAAATTCTCTTCCCGGCACTGGAACCCTAAACTGGGAGTTCTTATGTGGGGTTGCAATGCCTTGTTCCTCAGGGGGGACCTCTGCATGAGAGATATCCCTCCCAATTTTTATCTACCACATGTGGGTGTGGGACCAGCCCATTCCACATCTCTACCCCTCCTGCCAGTCTTAATGTGGTTTCTTCTTTATATCTTTATTAGTAAAACTTCCGTTCAACTAGATTTCAGGCAGTTCTGAATGATGGTTTTTCTATGGTTTAGTTATAATTTTGATGTGGTTCTGAGTGGATTTGTGTACCTCATTTACCTACGCTGCCATCTGGACTGAAACCCCATTCGCTCAGTTTAGTAAGAGATATTAGCAACAACTGATATGCTTGTCATATATTTAAGAGGTATTTCCTTATTGGCCAAAAAAATTTTCATTTTTAGTGTAGAATTTACACTATCACCTTTCTATGAACAACCAATGAATTTTTGTATTAGTTATTATGAAATTATCAGTTTTATAGGTTAAAAATAGTTGAAGATCTTCAATATCATATGATTAAACCTATAAAATCTGGAACTTATCCATTCTCCATATCATTGCAAACCACTTTGAAAAGTATAAAGTATAAAGATCATGCCTTAATACAAAAGATTATTTCTACACCATGGGTTAAGTTTTAAAAGATGCTATCAACAAAAGGCTAGTTAACCTCATTGCATTAAGTTGGATCTGTCAATATGAAAGCTACATTTTCTGCTTAAATTTGGTATGTTTTAAAAGTAATTCAAACTTCAGTAAACTTCAAAATACTTTCTGTTGCATATGCCACATGTTTTACAATCTAATAATTTTCTCATGTTTGCCTGACTAACCATGTCGTAAGAAGTAAAATGAAGATAACTCCTAACCTTCATTCTCCCAAAAGACTGAATTATAAAGATGCCTTATTATCTCAGGCTTTGAATAAATTCAACAGGGGTGTTGCTCACTTTCAGATTCTTTTCTAATATACTTTCAGTAGGGTATTAATTATCTTTTCATTAGAAACTAAACAAAGTTTAATAATCCTTCCTCATTTGGTTATATATCTCCTTCACCTGTGAAGATGCAATTTATATGATGCGTTAGGAGCATTTAAATGACCAGACTTAAATTTGGTTTGCCGAAAGATCTTTGGAGCCATGCTCTAGTAGGCAGTAAACTCTATAAGATTAGCTATTGAGACTATTTTTCTCACTGTTTTATATGAAGAACCTAGTTCAGGGCCTGCGTAGATATTCAAAATATTTATTAAAGTCAAAACAGAAATGGAAATTCTCTGTGGTTCTACAGTAAAATCACTAGTCAGGTCAACCTACTTTCTTCATATAAGTTGAAGTATATGAAATGGTTGTGTTTGTAGATCAAGAATTGAACATTAGCAATTTCATATGGTTCAACTTAATAAGAAACCTAGGACCAGAAAGTTTAAGGTTATAAGTTTACAAAGCTGAAATTACAAGCTTAAATGACCCATGGACATTGACAGCAGGGTAGGGATTGACTGTGGGGCTGGGGGGTTGGGCAGAGCAGGGAAGAGCAATGGGGAAAAGTTGGGACAACTGTAATAGAACAATAAAAAAAAAAGAAAAAGACAGAAAGAAGAGGTTGAAACATTCTGTTGCTCTAACAGTGGCATGGCTAATCATCTACATACTATTTATAGTGTACATGACAGCATGCAATATGTCACCATGAGAAGTCAATAGTCCAGTACCCCATCAATGGGCGCTTGACTTTCAGCGAGGTGCCAGGCTCACTCCCTTTGTTCAGCCTTGCTGGATGCCAGCTGTGCTGCCCTAACCTGACTGTGCATATAATGCTAGTAGAGCCAGCATCTGGCTGCGAAATGCTCTCTTCAGCATCACCAATGACATACCTAGAATTATAGAAACTTTAGAGGTCACTTGTCCTTTCTACACCTTCATTTAAAGATGGGGAAATTGCATGTGGAGAAATGTAATTTGCTCAAGGGGATGTAGTTGTCTCAAAGTCACAAAGCCATAAGCTTTGCTTGTCCAGGGGTAGAAATGGTGCATTTTGCTGAGGAGCTCAGATTCTTCACAGATTTTTCAGGCTGTGGGATTCTTACCTTACAGGTTTGAAGAGAGTGCAGACCTAGTGACTGTCTGGTCAACAGGATCCGCTTGTTTCAGAAACAGCTTGCCTATGGGTTCTTTATTCTGACCCACGTACTCTCTCTGAAGATGCTCCCACAGCTCCAGCCAACTGCGCTGAGAGAGAAAAGTCTATCTTGAGGAAGTGTTGCCTCAATAATCAAAGTGACTTGTTCTGATACTTTGAGCAGTTTTATTGTTTTTTGTCTTGTACGTCAGGCTTCTGATAGATCTCCTGTGAATCCCCTGGTTCATGTTTGTAGGGTTTTGGTCTCCCAGCTCTGTCTGCTATCTGAGATATGTGTCTACAGGATTTTTTTCCACCTGCCTGCCTGTCCAACTTATTTTTCTGATTTGTGTTCTTTGTCTTTGCCCCAATCCTGAGTCATCATCTTCCTCTAACCCCTCATATCTACTAAAACCCTTTAGCTTTGCTTCTGATTCCTTGTTTCTGTCTTTGCAGCAACCTAAGGTCTGGGGAAACACCAGCTTTTTCACTCACAGGAATGTCTTCTTTCATATTGCATCTTGATTTCTGCTCCTCCATTGTAAGCTCAGCCCCACATACACACACAGTGAAAACATGGGGGTGTTTGGTGATTATTAACAATGCCTTAAATTTACATTACACTCTCTAGTTTATGAAACACTTAGCACAACTATACAAAAACATTCAGAACATCCTAAAATCGTAGAGTGAGAAGGATGTTCCAGGGTTTCTTCCCTAATGCTGAGTGTAGATCGGTAGTGAGTTTGAGATAATTTGGAAAAAAAAATCCAATTTATTGACTCCATCCCGAAAATTTGAGTCAGTAGCTCTGTAGATTACAAGAATCTGTTTTGCTTATACTCTGTGGTGTTTCGATGAATGGTCAGGTTTAGAAACCACAGAAACAGTCTATCTCTTTCATAGAAGGATGGTTAGCTAGCTTCCAATTAAGCATCATTTAGAAAAGCAGTGGCCATCATTGTTGGGAAGATTGTTCTCATTGGAACCAAAGCCAAATTTGAGCTATCAGATTATAAATAGAATTCAAATAAATATAATATTAAACAATAGGACCTTCCGGCGCTCCTGTAAGTAAACTGGAAATGTCAATGATCCCTCTCCTAGGGAACAATGTATTATTATAATTTTGGGAAATTCTATTGTTATACTTGATCAAAGAACAATAAGTCAATAATTTTATTTTTTGTTTCCGGCAGGAAAACTCGTGATGGTTAGAAATGGGAAATCAGAAAATGTTTTTGAGACTCAAGATTTTGCTTTCTCCACCCTGGCCAGTGTGGCTCAGTTGTTTGAAGCATCTTCCCATAAACCAAAAGGTCACGGGTTTGATTCCCAGTCAGTGCACATGCCTTGATTGTGAGTTTGGTCCCCAGTTGGGGCACATGCTAGAGGCAACCAATTGATGTTTCCCTCTCACTTCGATGTTTTCTTTCTCTCTCTCTCTCTCTCTCTCTCTCCATCCCTCTCTTTCCCCCTCCCTTCTCCTCTCTCTAAAATCAATGAACATGTCCTTGGGTAAGGACAAAAAAAATAAAAAAAGATTTTGCTCTCATTCTTCTCCTCCCCTAAGACTCAGGGCTTCAAAGAGGTCAGCTGTTTCATCTACAAAATGGAGAGGTCACTGTTTGCACCAAAGCCAAAGCCCATTTGGCTTCATTAAAAAGAAATGCTTACCTGGGCGCACTTCAATCACACTGAAGTCATGCTATTGGCAGACCCTCAGCACCGGTGGGGAAGTGTCATCTGACTTATCACGTTGTGGTAGGAAGTTCATGAAAACCTGCTTGGTCATATCAAAGAAGACCCTTCATAACAGAAGGCACCGAGGCAAGGCTGACCCAACCCTTTTCTGTCACTGTGGGGCTTTGAACCTCTTTATTTTTGTAGACAAAGGGGAAAAGATTGAAAAATACACATGCAAAGGAAATGACGAAGGTGGAACCATCTCTTTCTTCTATTAAACCTTCAGTGGGATGGTTGCCTGTGAAATTATACTAATGAAGAGCAGGTGCTGCAACAAACTTTCCATATTACAGAATGTGACAATTTGCAGTGGCAAGGCCGATTATTCCTCAGGTGCCAACCTTTTCTCTATCGGCCGACTGCATTAACCCTTTGCTTCCCCAGGTCACTCCTGTTCCTGCAGCACAGATAGTGCTGTTGCCACCTTCAGGGGTGCTCATCCCTGAGAACCCACATAAATGACCTCTGCATCTTTAAAATGAAGATGTCCTAGCCCTGCCCATGGATCCTCCAACAGACCCTTGCAGTGGAGGAAGGGGCTAGCTTTGCAGAGCCACCAGGTGATTTTTAAAGAATAACCAGTGTCACAAAATACTGCTAAAATCTAGCATTTCCAAGATGTGGCTAATAATAGGAATCACCCACGATGCTTGTTAAAAGCATACACTCACAGGCTGTACCCTCAAACTACTAAAGCGGAATTTTCAGGACATAGGCCCTCTAGGCTGCAGACCGAAAGAACCCTCATTGCCTGGAGTTTTCTACTCATACAGGCTCTCAGGATCCACCTCAGAACTGCTGGACCGAAGTCTACACTTTAATCTCCAGCTGATTTCCAGTTCGGAGGGCTGCTGTAGCTCATTTGCTGCTCATGCCACGGTCCGCAGTTCCGGCTGCATGTCTGTCTGCTTGTTTGATTATAATACAAATGCCCAGGTCAGGGACAGCACCAGGACACAGTTGTTTTGTTTTGTTTTTAAGTTACATTAATGTGTAGCCAGAGTTGGACAACCACTCAATAGAGACAGCTAATTAAGAACACGGCTCTAGCTAGATACACACTGGAGCATCCACTGGAATGAACAGCAGAGCTTCCGTTACCCCCACTAAAACTTCACACCCAATTAACTCATCTGCTATTTATTGTACATTTATTATACAGGAGAAAGACACAGTCACTGTTGGGTACACAGATGCATAGGAAACATGCATCTGTGTACCCAACACATACATAAATTTGGAATTTATCAAGGAGCCAAGCAATGCACACAAAACTAGTATATCAGAGAGAAAGTGGTAAGTGCCAAAGGCTTCTGTGTGAATTAAAATCTACACACACACATTCATTGGTTGATTCTTGTATGTGCCCTGACTGGGGTTCAAACCTGCAATGTTGGTGTTTTGGGACAATGCCTTAATCCACAGAGCTACATGACCATAAAAAAGAAGGAAATCTTACTTTTTGAGAGAGCATGGATGGATCTGAAGATTTTTTTAAAAATATATTTTATCGATTATGATATTACAGTTGGCCCATTTTTTTCTCCTCTTTATTCCCCTCTAACCTGTACCCCTGGTCCCACCAGCATTCCCCCACTTAGTTCATGTCCATGGGTCATATATATAAGTTCTTCAGCTTCTCCATTTCCTATTCTATTCTTAACCTTCCTCTGCAGTTTTTGTGCCTACTATTTATGCTTCTTATTCCCTGTATCCTTTCTGCCATTCTCCCGTCTCCCCCTCCATGCTGATAACCCTCCATGTGATTTCCCTTTCTGTGATTCTGTTCTTGTTCCAGCAGTTTGCTTAGTTTGTTTTCATTTTTTGTTTTTTTAGGTTCAGTTGTTGATAGTTGTGAGTTTGTTGTCATTTTACTGTTCATAGTTTGTATCATCTTCTTTTTCTTAGATTAGTCCCTTTAACGTTTCATTTAATAAGCGATTGGTGATGGTGAATTCCTTTAACTTTACTTTATCTGGGAAGCACTTTATCTGTCCTTCCATTCTAAATGATAGCTTGGCCAGATAGAGTAATCTTGGATGTAGGTCTTTGCCTTTCATGACTTTGAATACTTCTTTCTAGCCCCTTCTTGCCTGGAAGGTTTCTTTTGAGAAATCAGCTGACAGTCTTATGTGAACTCCTTTGTAGGTAACTGTCTCCTTTTCTCTTGCTGCTTAAGATTCTCTACTTATCTTTAATCTTGGGTAATGTGATGATGATGTGCCTTGGTATGTGCTTCCTTGGGTCCCACTTCTTTGGGACTCTCTGAGCTTCCTGGACTTCCTGGAAGTCTATTTCTTCACCAGATTGGAGAAGATCTCCTTCATTATTTTTTCAAATAAGCTTTCAATTTCTTGCTCTTCCTCTTCTCTTTCTGGCACCCCTATGATTCAGATGTTGGGACATTTAAAGTTGTCCTAGAGGTTCCTCAGCCTCTCCTCATTTTTTTGAATTCTTCTTTCTTCATTCTGTCCTGATTGAATGTTTATGTCTTCTTTCTTCTCCAAGTTATTGATTTGATTCCTGGTTTCCTTCCCTTCACTGGCGGTTCCCTGTATATTTTTCTTTATTTCACTTTGCATAGCCTTCACTTTTCCCTCCATTTTGTGACCATACTCAACCATTTCTGTGAGCATCCAGATTACCAGTGTTTTGAACTCTGCATCTGCTAGGTTGTCTATTTCTTCATCGCTTAGTTCTATTTTTGGAACTTTGATCTGTTCTTTCATTTGAGCCATATTTTTTTTTGTCTCGGTGCACCTAATATATTGTGAGGGGTGGAGCCTTAGGTACTCAACAGGGTGAGGCAACCATGTCACTGCCTTGTGGTGCTGTATGTGGGGGAGGGGTCTGAGAGGCAACAATGCCACTTGCTTGGATCCTGGTCAGCTTTCAGTCACTTCCCTTGCTACCCACAAGCAAATTGGGACCTTCTGGTGCTGATTCCCAGATGGATGGATTTGTGTATGTTCTAGGACCCTGTGGGTCTCTCAGACAATCTCTCCTGTGCAACTGGCAGTTTCTCCCACTGCCACAACCCCACAGGTTTTGACCGGTAGAGGTTTTGAGGCTTTCTCTTCCCACACCAGAACCCTGGGTTGCACAGTCTCTCTCACTCCTCAGTTGTTCCTCCGATTTTATCTGCATGAAAATGTGGGATCTTCTAGTCCACCAGCTGCAGCCTTGCCGTGCATCCTCTCTGCCCCAGCTGCCCATCTCCAGCCCTCCTACCTGTCTGTATGAATGTTTCTTCTTTAACTCCTTGGTTGTCAGACTTCCATACAGTTCAATTTTATGGCCATTCTCGTTATTTTTTATTTTTAAATTTGTTGTTGTACTTCTTTTGGTTGTGTGAGGAAAGTATATCTACCTATACCTCCATCTTGGCCAGAAGTTCTCTCACTTGGACCTGAAGATTATTATGCTAAGTGAAATAAGTCAGACAAAGAGAAATACCATATAATCTCACTTATATGTGGAATCGAATGAACACAATAAACTGACAAGTAAAATAGAAACAGAGGAATGGATACATAAAACAGCTGCCAGAGGGGAGGGAGGAGGGAAGGAATGGTTAAAAGAACATATATGCATAACACATAGAAACAGACAACAGTGTGGGGATGGCCAGAGGGAAAGAGGTCTGGAGGGGCTGGGTGGAAGTGGGCAAAAGGGGAGAAATGACAACATCTGTAATAGTGTCAACAAAAAAATAAACAAACAAAAAATAAACTTACACACATTTTTTGTCTACAGAGAGTAATAAAATTCATGGAGTATCTTATTTAATAAATCAAAGGATGTCTAAAATCTGAAGAGATAAAAATGGGGGAAGAGATTTCTCAGTACATTGACTAAATAAAAAAACAATGATTAGCTACTAACAGCAAGTATTCTTCAGCTCCAAACTCTTCTGTGAGTTTTTGTATACATGAATAAAGATACACATATACACACGCACATATATACATATACGAGGTCTGTCCAGAAAGTATCCAGACATGTTTATGAAAAATACACATTTATTGAAGAAGATACAAGATACAAAAAACATTGTACATAGGACAATGATGCCTCAGCCACCTTCAAAGTAGGCAACTTGGGACCTCACACAGCACCTCTTCCACTGTTCAAAACACTCTGCAAAATCCTTTGTTGGAATCGCCATCAACTGTCCCATTGTATTTTCCTGAATCTCATTAACAGTAAGAAATCTCTTTCTTTTCAAAGGCAATTTTGGAAAAGCCAGCAATAGCAGGGTGACAAATCTGGGCTGTAAAGGGGCTGAGTCACCTGGGTAATTTGATATTTAGTCAAAAAACCTGTGTGAGACATGATGCATGAGTGGGCATGTTGTTGTGATGAAGCTGCCAATCACCAGTTGTCCATAGCTGTGGCCATTTTCATCGCACTGCATCTCTCAACCAATGAAGAACATTGGGGGTAGTACTCCTTATTAGTTGTTTAGCCTGGAGGGGTGTACTCATGATGGTCTATAGCGCCCTAATCCAAAAACAGTTAACATTGTCTTGATCTTTCTGCAGCTCTGCCATGTTCTTTGGAGACAGAGAGCCAGCCAACTTCCACTGGGACCACTGGGTCTTCATTTCAGATCATAGCCATAGACCCATGACTCATCTCCAATTATGACTTCCTTGAGGAAATCTAGTTCTTTGATAATGGCATGAATCAAGTCATTAGCAATTACAGCATGATGTTCCTTCTGCTCTGGTAGCAGAAGACACATCGTCATTGTTCACACATGCCCATTCTAGTCCACTCTCCTGGGCTGCCAGGTTACATCGATGTCACACTCACCATTCTCATTATATTAACAGTGGTTGGACTCTTTCTGGACAGACCTCATATATTCATATACTAATTAAAGAAGCTTAAAACATAAAAAGGAAATATAGACGAGGTAGTTTTCTTGTCTCTGCAGCACAATTGGGAATAGTGTACTTTTAAGCTTTCCCTTTTGAGCCTATCTTCCTCTTCTCCCAATGAAACTTGAATAAGCTCAAATTGTCAATCCTCCACCCTCAGTACCCAGGCAGAATGGCCAGCAATGAACTGGCAATGACAAGCTATGCCAGACAAACCTGTTCCTACCCAGCAACTGCAGAAGAGGAGAGCAGGGTTTATGTAAATCTAAATGTATGCACTTAAACCACCTGGTTTTGGGCTACATACAAAACAGTCACCTTATCAGGTCACCTTGAGAGAAGGTGTGATCTCAAATGGGGCAGAAGCAGACTCATGCCCTCAAAGAAGAGAAAAAAGCTTTAAGGAGTCAGGAAATGTGAGTGAAACCACAGAGAAATGCATTTTTCCCAACACAGGAACGTGAGGATAGCTCAGAGCCCTTCAAAGGCAGTTTCTACAGCACTCTGTGCTGAAGCCCTGTGTTTCCTGTGCCATTGGAATTGGGAAGGGCAAGGAGTTTCAAAGGAGAGAGAAAAAGTCTAAAGTAGGTCACTCCATGTACGGGACCTTGAGTAATTCTGGCTGCTGGCTGGTGCCAGAGCCCTTGCCACTCTGCAATTGATCTGAATGAGGTTGACTTTTTGTTCTGTTAATGAAACTATGGCAGTGATCCATCCACAAACTCCGAAGACAGAGGCACCATCCAAGTACTGTGCATGGGCTGTCTACACACACCAGCGAAGGAAGGATTGCAACTGTCTGAATGACCAGCTTTCCAATCTAATTTCCAGTAACCGTAGACACTCTCTTTAAATATTTCAGTTGAGAGTATAAATACAGCTCTTTTTTCCTGAGTCTCTCTTCCCTGTCTCCTCTGTGGAAGTCACTAGACCAACTTCAATTAGACTAGTAATAAGACAGGGTGCACAGAATGGGATGGTGTGAGAGTACTTGATAGCTTGTTTTCCTGAAAGCAAAGATATACACCTCCTTCCACCAAGACTTAGCACCTCTTCTACTTAGTTTCTCCTTTTATCTCACATGTTACATGTACTGTAAATAACCCTTCAGATTTATTTAACTCTTTAGGT
Source organism: Mormoops blainvillei (assembly GCA_004026545.1). Taxonomy (NCBI): domain Eukaryota; kingdom Metazoa; phylum Chordata; class Mammalia; order Chiroptera; family Mormoopidae; genus Mormoops; species Mormoops blainvillei. The sequence continues at coordinate 90,026 of PVJD01002267.1, forward strand.
TTCAATCTGTGCAAACGTCAACATTTATTGAGTACTTCCAACATCCCTGGCCTTGTTACCCCCCAGGGAAAGTCTGAGGGAAAACTAATTGAAGCAGCTCCAAAGACACAAAGTCCAGGGTGCAGGCAGTTACAGGGGGAGACTGAAACAGAATCAAAATGGAAAAACAAGCTAGACGCCCTCCCAGCACCCATTCTATTGGACATACTCATACTGAACATAAGACACAATGACATTCAAATGTTCATGCAAAAATATATCCCAAAGCAAGTAAACAGGACTTTGTGATTATTTACCAGTTAGGACATCCATGCCTCATTGTCCTTACATTAGAAAATAGAAACTTGACCATATTCAAAGTTAAAAAAGCTTTTGGAGGCTTGTGGGTAAAAACACCCTTCTGTTATTAAAAAAAACATGTATTTTATACTTAGTACTAAACCGTGTACATCTTTTCCCTTCATTATACCATTTACCTCATTGTTGGTATCACAGGTATAATTTTTTTCACAGTGAACTGACATACTTGCTTTGGGAGTGTTCAGTGGGCAAGTTATGAGCACTATATAAGTCATGTATTTAGATTAGAATGGGAAGGAATAAATACATCACTAACACTGGGGCTTGTATAATAACCAGGATCCATAAATCACCTGTAAGGAAGCAATGCTGTAAATGCTAAGGGTTCCTTTATATTAACATTTATTCTCTCTTCACAAAATGTACTGCCACTTTAAAGTATTTGTTTTCAATGTTTAAAAAGAAAATCACAGTATTTGCCAACAAGTAGTGGCTACAAGGGCACAAATCACCTTTCAATAAAAAATTCTTACCTTGTACATTTTCTAAACACGCAGGAGTCTTGCTTATTTGTTTTGGAAGTATCTCGAATGCAGCTGGAGCTAAGCCAAAGAACTACAAAGCAGAGGCCTAGGAGGGGAAGTGGAGGGGAGAGAAATCAGCTTAGTTAAAACAAGGGACATGCCTAACGTATCTCCCAGATTCAGAGAAAGTCTCTCCTCTCTCTCATGATCTCTCCTCTCCAGCTACTCTGTCACACAGCAGCATCCTTTTCCTGTTTGTCAGTCACCCGCCTGTCTCTTCTACTCCCAAATATCCTAAAAGAAGAGGGTCAGACCCCAAGTGAACTGCCCCTGTGATATTAACTAGAGTCCAGCAACCCAGTCATTCTCCAGATGTCAGAATGTTTCAAGGACACGGCAAGAAATATGCCTCCTTCCTACTGAAAACATCACAGCTTGTCAATGAGGTGGCCTCACCAGCTCACCCCATCTCAGATTCGAGTATCTTCTCATCCTCCTCTACAACGCATCCTCCTTTCCTACTTTACTTTCCTCTCTTAGTATTTATCACTATCTAATCTACCAGTGCCGTACTTATCTACCTTGTTTATGGTTAGGTCTCCCCTGCTAGAATACAAGCTCCAGGAAGGCAGGGGTTGATTGATTTAATTTTTGTCTTTTGTAATAATTTCTGTATCCCCAGCACTTAGAACAGCCTATAGTGCAACAATAACAGTTGCATAAATGAGTAAATATCTGGCTTGGTCATTTTTCATGGACTCAGTCTCCAGAGAGAATGGTTTTGGTTAAAGGGACGAATGGTTTCTTTGGGCAGTTCAGGAGCAGGACAACTCTGCAAGGACCCCATCTCAAATAACACCACATTTTAAATTGAATTAAGCCTGGTCTTTTACCAAAACTCATTTCTAAATCATAGGACCAAGACACATAGCAGAAGATGAACAGGCCTTATTTAAATGTGTCTCGAATCAGCAGCCAAGCAGTCTGGCCAGAAGAAGACAGAAAGAGTTGTTAGCTTATATTTTAAGATACCTTAACCATCTTAGAAGGTTGGCAAGGAAACAAAGAAATAGCACTTGTTGATCCAGGAAACTGTGAATTTTAACAAAGCTTCCAAATATTATTTGCTCACTTAAAACTTATTTATCATTATTATCAGTAAGAACAAAAGCTATTAGACAAAAGGAAATTCCTACTGAATGTAGAAAAGCTAGGGAATATAGAAAAGTATAAAGTGAGAAGCAAAAATCAGCCATATATGAAATAAAGAAAAACTGTTAAATGCTGATGTACTAACATCTAGTCAAGTATGTATATAACCTAACGGTTACCTCAAATATGTTATATTTTGTTTTTCCTTCGATGTCATAGACTGTATCATGAAAATTCAGTTGATTTTTTTTTTTTTTACTATAAGTTCTGGAAGAAGTGAAAAGTGGACCAGACTTTCTATAATGTAAGTTTTATATCTGCTTATAGTACTTGACTTAATAATTTAACTTCCAGGAATTTATTCTAAAAAAAAATAGGCAGGTGTTTAGATAGATAGATAATCATACATACATATATACATGCATATAAAGATATTCATTGAAGCCTTATTTATAATAATGAATTGAGAATAAGCTAAATTAGTTAACAGACCATGGCCCTTCCAAATACTGGAATACTATGCAGCCATTAAAAATGACACTATGGATTCCTATGCAAGCTGTAACCTGCTCCTTGCTGCCTCCATGTTTCTAATCCATCCTACCATCTCTACTTTTTTCCCACAGCAGGAATGCTTCAAATATACTCTATACTTTAATTATTTATTATGTTAAGTACTTCTTATCTGTGTCCACCTGCTAGAATGTAAGTTCTAGGAGGACAATAATATATATCATTCTTCTTTGATGTATCTCAAATGCCCAGAAGACTTTTGATGGTAGGCATTCATTAAATATATCTTGTAGGATATCACCCTTGAATTGGAATTGGTAAAGAAGTATAAATGTGTTCAAAACTGTTAGGATACCAGACAAAGTTGTTTTTGTAAAAAAATATATATATATATATGTAAACTTTCACTTCAAAAGTTACTTTTAAGCACTGTGAATACACCCAGGGATGAGAAAATATCTCTCATCAGTACTGTTCTCCTTTGTAGGTTTCCCAGTGAAATGTAATGTGTTTGTTCTATTGGAACTTAGAAACTTTTTCTCTCACAATCTCCTCTTCAACTGTAATAACTTAAGACTGATTTTTAGTTCTACAACATATCCTAAAAGTCATAATAAAGAATTATTTTGAGACTTATTTTCCTGTTTTCATTTTATGTGTATTGTGTTTCAAGGAAGCATGACAACATAAACACTGCACGAAACAAGCCAAATAAAACCTACTAGCAAGATTGCTTTACAGAGGATAACATTGGTGTGTTACTTAGTCACATATGCCACTTGAATCCTTATTGTTAATGATAAAACATCCTGCTGTTATGCAGAACTGAGACAGTCCCCCAATGTGTGGAGGAGGCTGTCTCACGGGGGTGAGCGGCAGGCCAGGACAAGCATAATTATGTGACACTCTCCAAGCCCATTCAAAAGGCCAGGGCTCAGTGACCACAGTTCTAGTAGAGCTAAGACTTGAGAAGACACAAGGTTCAAGAGCTATGTAGGGAAATAAAATAACTAAGCAGGTCAATAATTTGGAGACTTCCAACCTGAGGAACACACAGAGCCCAAAATCCGATACTGCTCCCGGGCAGTCCTGAACTGGGATGAGGCAGGTAGAAAGCCTGTTCTGAGTTAGGTCTCCTATTTCCCTAATGTGGGGGGCTCCTGGGCTCTCTGGACTTGAACATTTACGTGTGGAGAGCCATCGGTGGCACTAAGCACATCTCTCATTGTCCAGACATGAGGTTCGGAAATTGCAAAACCTCAGCCCAAATACTATGATTGTCTAGGGTGTTCCTGAGGTTTGTTTCTGGGCTTCCTTAATCAGGGTCTATGACAAGAGAAACAAAATATAATGAATATTCATTGAGCTTTTCTATTATGATATAATAGGTACTATACTGGGTACTTTTCAAACACGACCTCATTTAATATTTACAAGACGCCTATGAGGTAGCCATTATGATTTCCCCTTTTTATAACTGAGGAAAAATAAAACACAAAAAGCTTAACTAACTTATTCAAAGTAACACAGCTAAAAAAAAAAAAAAAAGGTGCAGCTGGGACTTTGAAGGCAGCTCTGACTTGGCCTTTGTGCTGTGCAGCGAATCCACACCAAAGCCCACGATCATGTTCCACTCCTCATTCAAAGAAAAGAATAGGGACAATGGCCCATCAACCCGCCACAGTACGAAGAGGCAATTTACATTTTATACACTTGTCTTTAAAGCCCTGTCTTTTAATTTTTTAAAAAAACAGTCCTGAAATTTCAATGAAATTAAGAAAGGTTTAAAATCAGTTGGCGCCCATCTTTGGGACCCTGTTATAGGTGAAGTGGTTTTCCATTGCCAGTTGTTAAGTCAGTTATCTTTTATGTCCTAAAAGAATAGATTCTTTTCAAATGTAACTTGGCTTAGCCAAAATGCAATGTTATTCTATTAGTCACTAGTGAACTGAAAGGATTCTTAAAAAAGAACCAAAATGTGCATAAATACGCTGATAGGGTTTGAGATCAAGTAAAGCTCTCAGAATCATTCACTGTGTTGCCTGACAGCGGGGATTTTGTTTCCCCCCACGGAGCCCAATCAAAGAAACATGACTACACAGATAAAGCTCAGTGCTGTGCCCAGTGCTGGCTCCTGAAGTCAATGAAACTGGCGTTCTCACTCTCTGGCACTGGTGGGAAAGAGAAAACTTGACCTAGATTATCATGCAATTATTCTTGATGCCTGCTCACATGAACGCCTGAGCCAACTGATATGGGTAACAAAGGGGGTTTGTTAAACCAAGACCCGTGTCATCAGTCTGGTTTTAGAATAATTTTTAACAGTAGATTGGGCCTGGTGATGGTGGAGGAAGGAGCGACTTGAAGGGAAAATTAGCAGAGGCAAAAGAATGAAAAAGGATTGTGTTCCTTGCAGTTATAGGTCATGCTCTGAGTTGTTTTAATGCTCTCTACTCAAGTTGAGACTTAGTTATAGCATAATATATTTATCTTAGGTTTTCCGCAGTGCATATTTCTGTAACACTGAGGTCCTTTAACAATAGAATATTTCAAGGCCACATATATGAGTGTGGTTTTGTTTTCTCTGAAAAAATAAATATCCCGACCTGAGTCCAGGTGTTTGTTCTTTTCCATTGTCTGGTTTCTTTCTTATTTACTCTGAGAGCAACAGATCTTCTACCTATTTTGCTAAAAAAAAAAAAAAAGAAAGAAAGAAAGAAAAAGAAAAAAAGTGGGGAGTGGTCTCACTGGTTCTACTGTCTAAATCCTCTTAGAAAATCTCAGTCAGTTGTATTTGGATACACAATCCTAGACGCTGTTTGAGGACTACTCTGTTAGAAGAATAATCATCTATACAAAGCCCATGTTGTGCCATTGCCCCTCTTCCCACTTCCTTAGAAGCAAAGTCCTAGAAAGAAATCTAGTCCAGGTGTCTCCACACTTCTCTACTCCATACCACTCTTCAGCCTACTGTAAATCTAGTTTACACTCCACTTACCCTACAGAAACAGCCTGGCAGATACCACCAGAGACTACTGTGATCATATGTCCTTGTTTGCCTAAGAACACCTGTGGTTCTGCTGTAATTATTAATAGCATCTCTGTTCACTCTCAAATACGTTCTAGTTTGAAAATAAATTATTTGGTCTCTCTATCAATGATCTAATTGCCAAATCCCAGACTCTCTGTTTTCATGACTTGATCCCTCTGTGGTATTTGGCAGCACAATCCTCTCCCACAATCATGAAATTCTCCTCCTTTGTCTTCCACAACACTATTGTCTCCTGTATCTCTGTTCCATCAAAGCTTTCTTTGTGAGCTTCTCTTCCTTTTCACACCTTTTAAGTGTTGGTGCACCCTAAGGTTTTATATTGTCACTTTATATGATCAAGTTGGGCAGTCATCTACTTCCATGTCCTTAGTCACAATTCACAACCTGATGACTTGTAAATGTTTCTCTCTAACACAGATCAGTCTCCTAGACTCCAGTCCCACGTCTTTTCTATCTGGGTGTCCTACAGACACCACAAGATCAACGTATCTACACTGAGCTCATTACCTCCCATCACCCCCAGTCTGCTCTTTGTGTTCTTCACCAATCACGGTGAACAGTACATTCAGCTTTCACATCTTAGCCACAGCCTGATTGGGTAAAGCCCAGTGTGCCTTGTCAGCCAAATGCCAGCCAACTCTCAGATCTATGGGGATAAACGATTGATATCTAGCAAAAGCTAATTGGTTAGAATTGGTTCTAGGAGGGGAGTGCCCGCAAAAGAAAAATTCATCATGGGTACTATTGTCTTTAGGGCTGGGCGGCAGAAAGTATTATAGACCACTGAAACAATGATGACTTAAAGTATTCGGTAAGACTATTATCTATGAACTTGGAAGATAAACGAGGTACTTAATGAATTGATGGACTTGGGCAAGATGGATTTTTGATGTGTTAAAAGCATAAGATGATTACTTTCAGCTGCATGTTAATAAAGATCTACAAGAAAAGACTTTCCAGCCTGGATGAAAAGAGACTGAAACTTATCAAAATGTATAGACTACTGGGCTCCCAACCTGCTACAGGAAAGGTAGAAGTCTTACAAAGCCACTCAGCCACCAAACTGGACATCATTCCAATGTTATCTTCAGGAATGACCAAGAAAAAAAATTTCTACAATGTAAACCAAAATCCATGAATAATTAAGGACTAAGAAGCTACTTTCAGGGAACAGAGCTCAGGTCTAATTAAGGCACATTTGTTACCAAGAGCAGGATGGCCTGACCCTACTTGCAACATGTGTTTTCGAAAGTTCTATAGGCCAGTGCTAAGTGTCTCCCTCTCTTCTCCTTTTCTGATGGGAGTTTTTGTTGTGGTCACTATGCCCCTGTTTTCACCATTGTACGTTGAGCACATATGCAGCAGATAAACTGTCTCTGAATTAAGAAGAGCCATATCTGGACTTGATACAGATGTTGAAGTCTTGGACTTGGAGCCTGATGCCATGATTTGATGAGATCTGGGGGGTACTGTGATGCTAGTGAGTAAATTTTGCATATGGAAGGGGTGTGAATAATTCTGGCCAGATGGAAGATTGTTGTAAATTGAGTTACTGGCCCCAATTCTTCACCCCTCCCACATCCATACCATCTCTGTAGCCTATCAGTGGGAGAAATGCACTTCCCTGACATTTGACTTTTGACATAATTACTGGACTTCTTTTGGCCAATGGAAATGGTAAAGCAGGCAATGTGCCCATTGCAGCCTAGTCGCATGGGGCTGTTTCTTCTTGCTTGCTTGCATTTCTCTACTGCCATCAGAAGGACATGACGTCTAGCTTGCAAGTTTGAACAGAATGAGGGACACATGAAGCAGTCCTATTTCATCCAAACCACAGACTTCCTGTGAGAAGCAGAGTTGTTCAAAGCTGCCACAGTCTGAAGAATAACCATCTAGCAAAGGTCAGCCTCGATCAGCCAAGCCACAGGCAACCCCCAGATCCACGAGAATAAATAATTATTGTGTTTAGTCATTGGGCTTTAAGGTAGTATTTTATACAGCATAATCATGGCATTCATATCTCCATCCACTCAGGGGAACTGGCTTCCCCTAAACCAATTCCCCTACTTCCTTTCTTTAAAATCCACAGCCCCTCCTCTCTAAATCCACTATCTTTGCCCTGGTATATATCTATATCATCTCTCACTTGGTTCCTACAAGATTCCTCTTACTGTGCTCCTTTAATTTATCCTCCTCATTGCCACCAGAGTAATATTTCAGAGTAATATTATCCCTCAGCTTAAAACCCTTTACGTTCTAATGCTTCCCATTATGTACCATAGTGGGGGTCATACTCCTGGAAGTTTACAGGCTTAATTTAGTCTGCAGATTCTTTCTGTTTGCTTCAGGCTGTATTTAAAAACATTTTAATGTAAAGACGAGCACAAGTTTTCTAGCCCGCCACAATTTCCTTTGCTCCCTAGTGTTTACACTTTGCCCACTTCATCCACTTATGTAACAACTGTTGTCCCTATAGGCAGTTATGTTAGTATATTAGTGTCCCGGGCAGCCACAAAAAATTACCACAAACTAGGTGGCTCAAAAAAATAGGTATTTATTCCTTCATAGTTCTGGAGGCTAGTAGTCCAAATCCAGGGGTCATCAGGGCCATGCTCCCTCTGAGACTGTCAGTGGAATCCTTTCTTGACTCTTTGTAGCTTTTGCTGGTAATTGCCAACCCCTGACACCTCTTCTCTTACAGCTACATCATTCCAGTCTTTGCCCCTATCTTCACGTGGTGTTCACTCTTCCTATAAGGACACACAAAGCATATTCAATGAGGGCTCAGGCTAATAGCCTTATCTTAACTTGAATATTTCTGCAAAGACTATTTTTTCAAATAGAATCACATTTACAAGAACTGGGGGTGAAGACTGCAACATACTGAGGGGGGACACAATTTAACTCATTGTAATAAGTAACTATTTTATAGGCTGAAGTACAAAGGCCTTGGCATGGCATATGCAGATCTTTCTGGTCTGTTCCCCAGCTACGTCTCTGCCTTGAACTGTATAATAGAATGATTCTTCTTGTTGACCCTGCATGGACTAAGTCATTTCACACCTCAGTGCCTTTGCTTATGCTTCTCTTTTGGTTTTGAATGCCTTTTCTTCCTCCCTCAGTCTGCTCAGTAATTTTTATTCCACTTTTTAGGTTTACTCAAATCTTACTGTGCCAGGCAAACAAGTAGATTCCTTTGGTATTTTGGGGAATTAGTTGCTAAGTCTGTTTTTACTCTTGCTCCAGAAGAGATCTCAATGTGCTGATGTTCCAGGAAGTCCTCAGAATCTTCTCTCAGTGTCACTTGCCCTTACAGTTTTTCCATGGGACATAGAGTTGGATTAAGATAAGTTCCACCAGATTTCTTTTGGGGGGAATTTGCCCTAAATGTGTCAAGAGTCTATTTTTGGCTTATGCCATTGGTCAGCTGGTCAACTTTATTGAAGAGTTCTAAGTCTTCTAGTATATACTTGGGGTATTTTTATTTTAATAGGAAATATATGGTCTGTTTTCCAAGGAGAGTCATTAAAGAAATCAAGCTCATTGTAATCCAACCAACTATACTTCTATAAATAGGGTGTCTTTAACCATAATCTCCCCAGGACCTGCCAATGGATCTATGAACCATTTTCACTATGGTCTTAAAATAGATAAAACACTAGTCAAAATTTATTATTTATCCCTGGACATAATTGTCAGGATTTCAAAAGTGGAGGTAAATTCTATCAGGTCTCTGTGCAGATCCACTTCTGTCAAAGTGTTTAATGAATTCCTGTTTGTGTTTAATGTCTGAATCAGCTTAATAAAATATTTCAGCTGGAAAAATTCTCAGAACCACTCTTTCACTAAGTGTGTAGACTTAGTCCTCTTTTTCTCAAAATAGGAAAGGGTGAAAGAGAGTTTAATGAATGACCTCTTTACAAAAATAAGAGCAGGATTAAGAAAAAACAACAACAAGAAATGGAGAAGTTGCCTTGACTGGTGTGGCTTAGTTGGTTGGGTGTCGTTCCACAAATGCAAACTGAAAGGTCACAGGTTCAATTCTCGGTCAGGGTACATGCCTGGGTTGCAGGTTCAGTCCCCAGTTGGGGCACTTATGAGAGGCAACAGATAGATCTTTCTCCCATTGATGTTTCCATCCTTTCTTTCTCCAACCATTTCCCTTTCTCTAAAATAAATAAATAAAATCTTAAAAAAAAAAAAGTAATGCAGAAACACCCCCAGGGAAGCTGCAGCTGGGAGCCACTCTCACCCCTAGATTGAAAGAGACAAAAGCAGGAGCAATCCCAGAGCAGTGGCTACAGACGAAGGTCCCTCAAGAGAACTGTGGTCTTTAGCAGAGAAGCAGAGACATGCAGCCCTTACCCTCAGGAAGCCCCAGAGGAGACTAGGGCCAGATAATGGAAACCTCGACCTCCCCTTCCTTCCACCTTCTGACCCCTTGCTGATGCCCCGCAGGGGTTGAACCTAACCAAAAGCAACATGGCATTAGAGCCTGGCAAGGCAGTCCTTAGAGGTCAGCCTCTGGGGAAATAAAACAGGGTGGAGAAGGTAGGAGTGGATCTGGAGCGCATACAAAGAAATCCAGTACACATACTTTAATCCAAAAGGATTGCTTCTCATTAGACTGTTAGTCTGAACTGAGCTGTCCCTGCTCAAAGGAGGAAGTGAACTAGGTTAAAGATTTATAGATTGTGAAAGCTAACAGAGTGCATAAGGGTCATCTAAACCAGCCCTCTCACTTTACAGATTGATGGAATGGAGGTCCTCAGAGATTAAGTGACATGCTTAAAGATCACCTTCAAGTTAATAACTAAACTAAGGCTAAAACCCACGTTTTTGTTTCTCTGTCCAATGCTGTCTGCCCTGTCCATGCAGCTCAAATTCTTTCCATCTCTGTGAGTCTCCAGTAATTGGTTTCATCCGGAAGCATGAATAAGAGCACCCAGCAAAATACAAAGTTTTAGAAATTTTAGAGAAGAAACTCTCAAAGGACCTCAAAAGGCTTGAGCCACAATCAATTTTTTAAAGAATTACATTTTTCCTACAGTGGGCCCAACTAGTTGGTCAGAAAAATGCCTAGTCTTTTATTTTTCATAATTTAAATGTGAAGTTCATGAATCTGGGAAGAAAAAACATTAAAAAAAATTCTTATAATTAGTCTCTGAAAGAATTAATATTTCTTTTTTTTTTATTCCTCCCACCAGAGTATCTAATATTAGCCCCATTTTATGTACTAAGAAACTTAGATACATAATAAAAGAATTAATTTATTCCAGAAATTCTGCAAGATTCCAGAAGACTGTAGTTTCCACAATTTCTAGAAATTTCTAAGTTTAAATTCTTTCCATTTTTATTGAGTGCCTTCCATTTATAGGGTATGTCATACTAGGTGCCAGGGGCACAAAAATGAAGGAAAATATTCTCTGTTCTAAAGGATCTTACGGAGCAGAAACGGAGGGAAATATGCAAACCGTTCCTGAGCTGGCAGACCCGGGCTCTGATGTAGCTGCTTCGGCGGTGCGGTGCAGGGGACGATCTGGTTGTTATCACCAGACTCCACAGCTCTCCTCAAGCAGATTTCCTAACCCGAGTTCTCAGAGATGCACTCACTTGTACAAGCCACCAAATCTTGGCACAGTAGGAAGTTCATGACCTCAACTTATAACAAAATCCTTTCACCTGGAAAAGACACACGCTTTTGGGTTCTTTGTTGGTTTATTTTGTTTTGCTGTGTGCCTCCCTCATACACACCTCCAATTAGGTGCAAGATAATGGGTAGAGCTGTGCTGCCTAGTGACAGAATAAAAATAAAGTTCTGAGAATCATGATAAATAAGCTCTTGCTTACTGTTTTCAGATTACACTGATAAGAAAATGATTCAGGATATTGTCTGTAGGGCATCTGACTTTCTGTTTCTTTGATCTGACCAGATCCTCATTGCCCAATATTCAAATATAATGTAAAACCAACCCCAGATCCAGATAAGGCTTCAAAGATTATTCTCCTTCATGCAGAGTTAAGAAGGGAAATAAAATGCATGCATTCATTAAGTAAGTATTAATTTAGAACTTAATATGTGCAGAGCTTCATGCTAGGTGCTAGGGATATAGGGAAACATAAGAAAACAACCCTTGTACTAAAAGGACTCCTAGTCCAGAAGGGAAAATGGACCAAGAAACAACACCACCAAAGCTGAATGAATCAATATGATGAGAAGACTTAGAAGAAGGAAACAGACATTAAACAAGAAATTAGTTTCCGTTGAGATTAATGTTTATTTTCCCTAAGCGTAAGAAATTTCATGAGTTAAATCTCGAAATTAAGCATTCCTGGGGCATGTGGAATTACACAGTGGTTAAGAAGGGGTGGGCTCTGGAATTTGGGGATCCCCACTCCACCTTGCAGAAATTATTTAACTACTCTAAGCTTCCGTTTCTTAATCTAGAAAATGAGGATAATAATAAAAGTGCTTAGCATATTCAAATAAAAGTAGAAAAAATTGTTCAGTTATCAAATAGTGGTTGATATGATTTGTGCAGACAAAATATCCAGATAGTTGGCTGAAATATTTAGATCCCATCTGAAGGTTAGCATTGTATACCTGTCATACTTGACCTTAATTTAATTGTAGAGTCAAGGGCCGCTTCGAAAATCTGATAGACTATAGATTCCCTTTCCAAAAATGTACAGGCTTCTGGAGATTCCTGGCCCCTAAAGCCAGAATAGGAACCTAGTTTTAAAATGGCTTTGCCTTATCACTATGACACTCCAAAGATTGTCTTTTGAAACAATCGTTTGGTTTTGTTGTCTCAGTAACTGTCCCATACCCATACTTATCACTAAATTCTAATTGATACTAAAATTCTCTACCTATCGCTCAACAAATTATGAGAGCTTCACAACTTAACATTAAAAAAATAGTATTATGGCACATTAATAAAAGTACTTGAAAAGTTATGTATATGGAAACTACTAAAATTTAGACCACAAAAGAAAGCATTGAAAGTTTATCCATAAGTAAACCTCAGCTTTCAAAGACAGTGAGGCACAGCTCCCCAAATATAATTTCTCTTAAATGGAATTCATTTACAAAGCGTTTGATTTTTCTGGGTGTGCTCAAGTTACATATAGATGAATATTCAATATTTGATAATTTCGAGATAGTGATAAGTTTTTATATCAGTCTGATAGACTAAAAACAACTTAATCGCAGTCACCAGAGAAATCTATGAAGTCATTTCTTAGTTTATAAGAACAGCAGCAAAGCCCTGTGCTATATGACATTCCCGAATATCTCCTTAATTTACCACATCGAGACTCTTTACAGTTTGATAAGATACAGATGACATTGATTTCTGAAGAAATATACTAATGATTACTTTAATAAAAGGAGTTAAAACACACTTTTAAAACATATCTTGAATAACTGAATCCTAAACATTGTTTACATCATGTTTTTATATATTATCTTCTCCTTGAGGTCTTAAATGAAAAGTAATAGTCAGATCAGAGATCAGAGAATAATTCCCTCAGAATTTAAACATTTATGCATGCACTTCTGTAAACTACAGATCTCACCTAAGAAGAGTCACACATCACATAACGTGGTTTGGGAGATGATATTTTTATTCACTCAGTATAGATGTTAGAGGTGGAGTGAACATTTTAAATGAGTGGCTTAAGTCTTTTTTCCCTTTATGACAGGCACATTGAAATCTATTTAAAAACATAAAAGCAAATATCCCTTTGAATACATTTATTGGTTATCACTGTATTTCAGGATAGAAGTTGGACAAATCATACTTGAGGAGTATCTTATAAAACATGACTTTGCTCTATCCCTCTTTTTCCCAACTTCTTTAATAGTTCCAAATTTTATTAATCAGGTTGATTCCTCTTGATCAGGAAAGAAGTTGGGAGTTCATATTCAATGGGTGAGCCTCATCCAGAATTGGCCTTCAAAAGACCAGTGCAACTTGAACCGATTACAAATACAGGTTCAAGTTCCCAAAGTTTGGTTTTGCTGATTTTAGCAGACTTTCAAAAATTGTTTTGAAAAAAAAGTTTTCTAAGGTTTTGTTTTTGTTTTTTTGTTTGTTTGTTTTGTATGAGTGTGTTTATAAAAGAGGAAGTCACCACTCATGTAAAACAAAGACCTGAACTTGTCGCTCCAGAGTCCTCATAAGGTACAGTCCTACTGAACAAAGCAAACTGGTGATTTTATCTAAGGTTTTGGAAAACATGGAGTTCAAGGGTTAGGAGGTTTTCAGAAGTTAAAGTGTTGGGGTATTGATTGATCTTTGGATGTGAAAGGCTTGTTCACAAGTGGAGACTGTTCTGATTAGCTCACTTTCACAAGTATGAGTACCTAAGGGAAGTTTTCTCTGATTGATTGGGAAGAGTTTAAGATCAATTTTGGAGGTTACTTATTCATAGCTTGGGACCATGGCCAAAGAACAATCGGTCTTTTCCTTTCTTAAGGACATAAATTCTTTAGTCTTACTATGTAAGTTTCACTTAAACTGTTACTTGGTATTTTCATAATGGTCCTTTTGAACACTAACACTTCTATATAAAAATGTTCAAACACAACAAACATCAAGAGGGAAAAACAGAGGAAATGATGGGATGAATTCCTGTGTACCTGTAACCTAATTTCAATTTGTATCCATATTCTGTCCTACTTGCTTCATTGTCACCCCCCCAACAATTTTTTTGTTAGAGTATTCTAAATTAAATCCCAAGTATTATATCATTCCCATAAGTATTTCTATATATGCCTCTAATAGGTAAGGACTTAAAAATATAACACCATTATCTTACCCCATAAAACTGACCATGCTTCCTTAATAATCAGTTATAATCAAATTTTCCTGGTTGTTTAAAATGTCTTTTTACAGTTGATTTGCTCAAATCGGAATCCAAATAAGAATACACATTGCTCTTGATTGTTATATCTCTTAAGTCTTTTAAAATCTATAATAGTTCCTCCTTTTTTTTATTCCCATACCAATTATTTTTTTAAAGAAATTGGCTCATTTGTCCAATAGGAGTTTCCCTCAACCTCATAGTATTATTTACCATGTTCTTATACCTTTCATAATTTTTCAAACTAGTAATTAGATTTATAGGCTGGATTATATTTGTGGTTGATATTTTAGATAAGAATCCTCCACAGGAGGTGCTGGGTACTTCTTAATGCGTAACATTACCTGGTTATCCAAACACAATACCTAGCTATCCAAATTGTGGTGCTAAGATACATCACTGAGTTCGAGTGTCAGCCAATCCATATACAGTATGATAGTATCTGTACTTTAGTATTTTATCAAATAGCTTTAACTGGCATTGCATGTTGTTGGTTTCAGCTATTTCTCTTAGAGTTGCAATTTTTCTAATTTTATCAGTAATCTACTAGTGATGTTTTTTCTAATTCTATCAGTCTTTCTGCATTTATTCACAATAACTCTTCTTTGAAGAAAAAAATTCTTGGACTTCTGGGAAAGATGGTGATGTAGGTAAACGTGTTACTTACCTCCTCCCACATCATCAAAATTGCAACTAAACTGCAAAACAACAGTCATTCAGAACCTCCTGAAATCTGGCTGAATAGAAGTGCTACAACAGGGCAATTAAAGAAGAAGCCATGTTGATACTGGTAGGAGGGGTAGAGATGTGGAACTGGCTGATCCCACACCCATGTGTGGCAGATAAAAATTGGGAAGGATATCTCAACTGTGGAAGCCCCTGCTGGGGCGCAAGGGGTCCCCATTCCAGAGGTCCAGTGCCAGGAAGTCCCCATAATTTCTGGCTATTAAAACAAGGGGGGATTGCAACTGAGTGAGATGGAAGGCTTCTGGCATCCCAGGCAGTTCTTCTTAAAGGGCCTACACATAGACTTACTCCAACTCATTCCCTCTGATCTCCAACACTGAGGCAGCATCTTGAAAGGCACTAGAGATGTAAGAGGTGGAACTGAATTCCCAGTATCAGAGTGACAGCTGGGGGACAGCTTTCTCCCAGACAGAAGTGCTGGCAGACGTCATTGTTCCTTTGATGAGCCCTGCCCCCACAGAGCTGGCAGGGGGGCACTGTATCTGAGACTCTATCAACCTGGCTAATGCTGTTTGCCCTCCCCGAGTAATTCCCTGAGATCCTACCTCACCCAACTTTTAGGCCCACCTAACCTGTTTCCAATGGCTTTTCCATAGGAATGGCCTGTCTTGGCTCATGCTTCAGATATTCCTAATATCTGTCGAACAAGCAGCACCTGGCCTCAGCATGTCCTATAACTCTCCTAAATGGCCCTAAGCCCAGCACTAGCAACAGCCAACCTTGGTTCATAGCTTAGCCTCACTGGGCACCTCCAAACCCAGTACAAGTAGCAGCCATCTGGAGATCACTTTTTAGCTCATGCCATGTGATTCTAGGCAGGTCACAGGTGGCAACTGATTTTGGTCTGTACCTCCCAGGAGGCCCCAGAGCCAGCACAACCAGCAGACAGCTCCAGATCATTTTGAATCATCACTGCCCAACCACTTCCACAAGCAACACACTTAAGGTACACCAGAGTCCCACTTAAGAACCACTGCTCTATGGAGTGGACTTCTACAAGCTGATCCTCCAAGGTGGCCAGAAGTCAGTGGTCAGTGGTCACAGCCAGTCCTTGCAGCTGATCAGCTTGGAAATAAATCTCTCCTACTGACATGCCAATAGCAATCAGGGCTCAACTATAAGAGGAGGATGTACACAAGCCCACATGGAGGCAGGGCACACCTTGAGTGCCTAGCTTGGGTGATCGGGGAGGTTGTATCACTGGACCCTACAGAACACCTACTACATTAGGACACTCTACCAGGCCTGGGAGACATAGCAGCTCTACCTAATACATAGAAACAAACACAGGGAGCCTTCCAATATGAGGAGACAAAGAAACATGTCTCAAATAAAAAAACATAACTAAACTCCAGAAAATAAGTAAACAAAATGAAGGCAAGGTTTCTACTAGATACAGAATTAAAAACACTGGTTATAAGAGTGCTCAGTGAATTTAGTGAGAACCTCAACAGCATAAAAAGGACCAGTATGAAATAAAGACTACACTAACTGAAATGAAGAATAATTTACAGGAAATCAACAGTAGACCAGGTGAAACCAAGAATCAAATCAGTGATTTGGGATATAAGGAAGCAAAAATACCCAATCAGAACAGCAAAAAGAAAAAAGAATCCAAAAAACTGAGGATAGTGTAAGGGGCCTCCAGGACAACTTCAAGTGTACCAACATTCACATCATGGGGATGCTGGAACGAGGAAAGAGAGCAAGAAGTTGCAAACCTATTTGAAAAAATAATGACAGAAAATTTCCCTAACCTGGTCGGGGAATAGACATATAAGTCCAGAAAGCATAGAGAGTCCCAAACAAGATGGCTCAGACCAAGACTCATCACAATTAAAATGCCAAAGGTTAAATACAAAGAAAGAATTTTAAAAGCAGCAAGAGAAAAGCAGTTACCTACAAGGGAGCTCCCATAGTGTTGGCAGATTTGTCAAAAGAAACTTTGCAGCTAGAAGGGGTTGGCAAGAAATATTCAAAGTGAAGAAAAGCAAGGACCTACAACCAAGATTACTCTACCCAGCAAAGTCATCATTGAAATTGAAGGACAGATAAAGAGCTTCTGGAACAAGAAAAAGCTAAAGGAGTTCATTACCACCAATCCAGTATTATGAAATATTAAAGGTCTTTCTTAAAAAGAAGAAGAAAAAAGAAAGATTAAAAATATGATGAGTAAATGGCAATAAATACACATTGAATACCATACAATCGAGTCTTAAAAAAAAAAACAGTATAAACGAGCAAGCAGAACAGAAACAGATTCATAGATACGGAGAATATTTTGACAGTTGCCTGATGGGAGGGGGTTTGGGGGCTGGGTGAAAGAAGGTGAGGGGATTGGTAAGTACAAATTAGTTGTTACAGAATATTCATGGGATGTGAAGTACAGCATAGTAAATATAGTCACTAATAGTCTAATAACAATGTATGGTGTCAGATGGGTGCAAGATTTATTGGGATAATCACTAAGTTATATAATGCCTAAGCACTGGGGTACACCTGAAACTAATAGAATAATGTATTTCAACTGATTAAAAAATAAAAATAATTTAAAATAAAAAAAAATAAAGCAAGCCCTAGCCAAGAAGCTCAGGTGGTTGGAGAGCCATCCTGATGCTCCAAGGTTGTGGTTCCAATCCCTGGTCAGGACACATACAAGAAGCAACCAATGAATGCATGAATGAGTGGAATAACAAACTGATGTTTCTATCTCTCTCTGTCTCTCTCCCTTTCTCTCTAAAATCAATTTTTAAAAAAGAAGAGGAAGAAAATTCTTCCATAAACTATTTGGTTACTTTGAAAGATTGTCCTTATAGGAAAGGTGAGATAAATACTTAATGTTTTTTCTTGTATGGATTTTAAGAATAGTGAGTTGATGGCCTAACAACCCCCAAAGGTGAACGATGAGTTTTCTTCTTAGAGTATCATTATAACACACAGATTTTTATAGATTCAATGTGTCTCAATTCTTCATAGTTACCTTTTTTTGTAACTAAAATTTTGTAATCTTTGGTCAGTGATAGGCCCTTCAAGTTAGAGCCTATGTCCTTTTTCCTTTCTGACAAGATTCCAATAGACTGGCACTTACGTTATTAATAAATAACATAAGATACACCAGGCTCGATGATTCCTACCCAGACTAAGAGTTGATCTTTTCTACTCCTAGGAAGAAATGGTTTTTAGAGTTCATAATCTGCATTCAAGTGATGCTCATTGTTACTGGACTGTTCTTTCATTTGCAGTCCTTTCTATTTAGTTGAAAATTTTGGTTTCTAAGAACACTAATAAAATGACTCATCTGCGTTATCCTACAATTTAAATGTCACATTTTGAAAAGACTTGTAATTATTTAAATATAACAATACAAATGATAATGCTAACAATAAGACTACTGGATATAGTTTAAGATCTCTTTGTGATTTGTTTTTATTCTTTGGATTTTCCACCTTGAAATATACGACCAACTACTGTATTTTAAGTATCTTGAAATGTGATTATACTAACAACTTGCTAGAGTTTTTTTACTTTATTTTCCCAACTTTGTTGAAGTATAAATGACAAATAAAAATTGTATCTAAATGTTGTATGTACTTGAAGTGTACAACGTGGTTTGATATACATACATGTGACAATGACACATTGATTTCTACAATCAAGATAACTAAAATATCTGTCATCTAATGTAGTTACTTTTTTTTGGTGTGCATAATTAAGATTTACTCTTTTAGCAAATTTCAAATATACAATACAATATTAACTATAGTTACCATGTGTACATTAGATCTCCAGAATTTATTCATCCTGCGTAAATGGAACTTCATACCCTTTTATCTACATTTGCCATTTCTTCTACCCCTTGACCCCTGTTGACCACCATTCTACCTTCTGGTTCTATAAATTTGGCCTTTTTAGATTCTACATATAAGCAAAATCATGCAGTATTTGTCTTTCTTTGTATGACTTATTTCAATTAGCATAGTGTCCTCCAGGTTCATCCACATTGTTGCAAATGACAGAGTTTTCTTCTCTTTTAAGCCTGAATAATATTCCATTATTGTGTGTGTGTGCCATATTTTATTCATTCATTCATCTACCCACAGACACTCAGGTTGTTTCCATGTCTTGGGTATTGTGAACAACGCTGCAATGAACATGGGAGTGCAGGTATCTTACAGATTTCATTTCCTTTAGATATATAACCAGAAGAAGAATTGTTGGATACATGGTAATTCTATTTTTAAATTTCTGAGAAACCTCCATACTGTTTTCTATAATGGCTCTACCAATTTACATTCCCACCAACAATGTACCAGCTTCCCTTTTATTCAATACTTATCCTTTGTCTTTTTGGAAATAGCCATCTTAGTTGGCATGAGCTGATATCTCCCAGTGGTTTTAACTTGCACTTTCCTGATGGTTAATGATGTTAAGCACCTTTTAATATATCTGTTGGACATTTCTGTGTCTTCTTTTGAGAAATATCTATTGAGTCTTTGCCTATTTTTTGTATCAGATTGTTATTGTTGTTGTTGTTGTTATGACCTATATGAGATTCTTATACATTCTGGATATTAACCTCTTACCAGAATATAATTTGCAAATATTTTCTCCCATCCCATAAGCTGTCTCCTCACTTTGTTGAGTGTTTCTTTCGCTGTGCAGAAACTTTTAAAATAGATGCAGTCCCATTTGCCTCTGTTTACTTTTATAACTTTTGCCCTTGGGGTTCTATCCCAAAAAATTCATTGTCAGGAGGCTCTTTCCTATCTTTACTTCTAGTCTCAGGTTTTGTTTATTTTGTGGGGAGGAAGCCCCCGTATACAAACACACATGTGCAAACTGGGCCCAGGAACCCAATTTAATAAGAAATATATATTTGTATCTATATTTACCATCTTTTCTTACACAAAAGTAACATACTATACGCATTCTACTTCACCATTTTTTTCAATTTGGCAGCATTTTCTATAGATCACTTTATGGCAATATTCAGAAATCTTCCTTTCTCCTATTAAAGGCCACCCAGTACTCCACTTTAAGGCTATGTTATAGTTTAGTCAAGTCCTATTGATGGACATTGGATATTTCTAATCATATTAAAGATTGTATTACAATGAATAGAAATGTCATTTCATATTTTTGTCCATGTATTTTTTGAACAGATTTCTGGAAATGGGTTGTTAAATCAAAGGGTAAATGCATAATTTTTAAATATATTGCTAATTTCCCTCCATAAAGATCGTGTTATTTGTTTTCCCACCAACAATTATGACGTGTCTATTTCCCCAGTCTTGCCAGTAGAATACATATGTTGGAAGACTTTGGGAGTTTTACCAGTCTGATAGGTAAAAGTGTTATTTCTGTATAGTTTTATTTGTATTGCCTATATTCTGGTCAAGTTTTGGCATCTTTCATATTTTAAGGTTAATTTTCATTTTTTTTCAATAAACTTTATATTTTTCATCACATTTTTATTTGGGTTATTGGTGTTATCAATTTTTAGAAATTCTTTATATATTAGGAAAAGTCGCCTTTTTTGTAAAGTAAGTTGAAAATATTTTTCCTGATTAGTCTTTTGTCTTCTTTACTATAGTTGTATTGTTTTCATTTTTGCTACTTTGTTTATTTGGTTTTTGCTGCACTGAGGTTTTTTTGTTTTAATATTTTTTAATGTGATCAATTTTATCTATCTTCTTTCTTATCACTGCTGGGTTTTTTTATTTTTTTTATTTTTTGCTTTTAAATTTAACAATGTATTTAGTTTGCTTAGACTGTGATAAAAAGTACCACATATTCAGGGGTTTATACAACAGAAACTTACTTTCTCACAGTTCTGGAGTCTAGAAGTCCCATTTGAATTTATCAGCAGGACTGGTTCTTTCCAAGGCCTCTCTTGGCAGGCATATGACTGTGTTCTCCCTGGGTCTTCACATGGTCTTCCAAATTTATGTCCAAATTTACTTTCCTTATAAGGACACCAAACACTTTTTATTAAGGCTCACCCTAATGACCAACAATTTAAAATTATATTTCTAACATACTGCAATGAATAACCTTGACATGTTATAGATGAGTAGGTTAAACTATTGCAAATAGAATTGCTGGGTCAGAGGGTATGTGTATTTATGACTTTGATAAACATCTTCAGGTCACGTGTCTTAGGAGTGGAACCAGTTATATGGGTCTTGAGTATAGTTAGGAAGGTTTTCCGAACTCTAGGTAATAAAGGACTTCATCCATATTTATTCTAGTACTCACATGGTTTACTTTCTACACTTAAATATTTGAACCATTTGAATTTTATTCTACTATATGGTGTGAGGAAAGATCTAAATTTACATTTTCCCATATGACTATCTAGTTGCTATATGTTAAAAAGGTTCTTTCCCTCCACTGTTGAGATTCTTCCTTTATCACATACTAAATTTTTATATGCTCTTGTATTTACTTCCAGATTTTCTGTCTGGTCTCATTTTTCTGACTATTCCTATATCAATACCAACTGTTATGATTATAGAGGCTTTAAAATATTTTAATGTCATGTAGAAATATTTCCCACACCCTTCTTCTTGTTTTTCTTATTTGTTTATCCTTCTAAATGGGCTTTAAAATAAAATGTCTGGCTCCAGAAAAAAGAAACAGTTTTCTTTGGATGGTACTAAGCATATAAATTGACATAGGGAGAATTGACATCTGTCACTAGATCTTATTATTATGCACAAACATGGTGTGTCTTATTATTTATTAAATTTACATTTGTAGCTTTTAAGAGTGTTTTATAGTTTTCTCATGTAATTTGCCAATTTCTTACACAGTTTTAGCCTAAGCATTCTGCATTTTTGCTACTTTAAACATGGTTTATCTCCTACTATTTTTCCTTACTAAGTAGTGTATGAGTGTGTGTGTGTGTGAGAGAGAGAGAGAGAGAGAGAGATTTTGATTTCTTATAGGTGAATTTTATATCCTGCCTCTGTATTAAAATTATAGAGTAGATTTTTCCATTGATTCTTTTGGGGTTTCTAGATGTGTAAGCATATCATCTGTAAAGAAGGATAGGATATTTTTATCTCTTCCTTTCCAATTCTTATCCCCTTAATTACTTTCTCTTGTTTAATCACACTAGCTAATATCTCCAGTACAGGGTTAAAAAGTAATGGTGAGTAATACTATTTTTGTCTTGCTGACTTGAGTAAGTGAATAAGCCTCTAGTGTTTCCTCATTAAGTTAGACGTGGGCTTTGGGGTGAGTTATATATATTTTATCATGTCATGTTAAGAAAGCTTTCTCAATTCTAATATTTTAACATAGATTGTTGATAAATTTTGTCAAATATATTTTTACCATTTAGGGGATGTCATCTGACTTTTATTTTTAGCTCTGTCCATGATGAATTGTATTAATTCACACCAAATATGATGCATCCTCCAGAAACAGCCACCTCAGAACACAAATCCCGTTGTCTTCAACTGGCAGAAAGAGAAACTAAGAGGGAGGAGACATTTTTTAGCTGTTTAGCATCAGTAATCATGCTGATTCTTTGCTAAGTTTCTGGCTTATTTCCTAGATATGTAAGCAAAGAGAAAATTGCCTGGCTAAATATAATTTTATTTTTATGACTCTTTATAAAACACCATATCCCCTACTACTGCCCCCTCTCCCCCTCTGGCACGTGCACAATCAGACTCAACTTTTGAAAAGCAGTGGTTTAATATCCTGGAGTCTTAGGAGACCCGTTACAAATGCTCCTCCGCTAGTACTACAGTGCCTCAATGAAGTCCCATTTCTCATTGGACAGCACAGACCCAGCATATCCAAATTAAATACAGGCATGTTTCAGCTTGGGAATGCAATCTAATTCCAGAAGTGAGAGATCAGCTTTATTGACCAAGCCACACACTATCCCAGGAAGATGGCAGGAATTAAAAACAGGCTTTCCTAGTGTTATAAATTTGATTTCTGTCAGCAATGGTAACTTTACTCTGAAAATTCTAACTTCTTGTTATTATTTTCTTAATCCCTAACGTCACAGTCAAGGAGAATTGAGTTCAACAAGATGTTCCAAGTTCTCTTTTAGGTGAGAAAACAAAACTAAAAGGCCGAGCAGGCTAATGTTTGAGACCTAATTTCTTTATTATTAGAGAGAGAAGCCTCTGTGCGGAGTGTAGAAGGGGAAAGGGGTGTTACCGTGTAGAGACACCATCCCTAGTCACTTAGCTTCTAAGAAAACCTATTCAGGCGGGTCCTGAATAACCCTCTGCCTTAAATCCTCAAGAAAGAAGTGGAGAGTGTAATTTAATGAACAAAATAAACAAAGAAACAAAATAGAAACAGGCTCATAGATACAGAAAACAGAATGAGAGCTATTGGGGGGAGGGGGGTTGGGAGGCTGGGAGAAAAAGCTAAAGGGATTAAGCAAAAAAGTAAACAAACAAACAAACTCACAGAGGCAGACAACACTATGGGGCTTATCAGTGGGAAAGGGGTAAGGTGAGGAAGAAGAGGGAAGAAAGGGGGATAAATGGACAGAAGGTGACTTAACTTCGAGTGGTGAACATACAACACAACATACAGATGATATATTATAGAATTGTACACCTGAAACCTATGTAATTTTATTAACCAATGTCACCCCAATAAATTCAATAAAATTTTTTTCAAAAGAAAGGAGGAGGTTAAACAGGCATACGCGTGTTAAATAATTCTCTCACTTCCATCATGAAATTAATTAAGATGATTCTTGTTAAATGGGTGGCAGCTTTGCAAACAGTCTCCCCTTAAACACACACACACACACACACACACACACACACACACACCCCCTCTGAAACATGAATGACAGGAAGTAGTGTGAGCCTGAAGGTAGCCCTGAAATTCTCCTCATATCCTTTCTCAAAATGAAGCACTTCCATTTAATTGATTCTCTTTCTATCTGAGGTTTGGAAGAGTTCCTAAAAATATTTTGGTTTAATCATTCTCATACTTAAAATTATAATCCTTTGAAATGAGATTGGGGAAGGGAAAATAAGTTATTCAAGTCTTATAAATTACCATGTCTCTATCTAGCTTCAGAGCGCCAGAGGCCGTCCCCTCCATCAACATCCCCGTATCTGCCACCCCACAGCCCCCGTCCCCATCAGTACCATCTACCTACCCCTGCCCTGGTGCATCCTCTTGTACCTGCCTCCAGAAGCAGATGGGGCGACCTGGGCTTTAGGACTGAGAAGAATAATGGCCCAGAGGCCCAAATTATCAGCAGCATGCACAACAGCCACTGTTTGCTGCACCAAAATGACATTACTGTCATTTTAAGAGACACAGAATTATTCAGAATAAGATTAAAAAACGAATCCCTGGGCTTATCTCCTGGGGCCCGGATGGGCTCTCAGATTATTTCCCCTGTACACCAGTTTTGCTTTAATGGCTTATTTATATTATGTTTAACACAGGACCATTGAATGGCCACTGAGCCCATTTCCTTTTGTGTCTTCCTTGGTGGAGATGGAGCTCAGCGGGCAACCTGCGTTTTTTCACAGATATCCCTGCATTGAAGATGCTTTTCTTTGAATGCAAATGACTGCCTTCAAGACTTCCAGCCCGTGAACACTCTCTCATGACAGTGATGGCTTCTCTGCATTATTGCAGGTGGGTTTGTCTTTCTGACTTTGGACATGGGAATTTCTGTGTCTCAAAACCTTGAGGGGAGTTATGAGATTCAAGGATAAGTGCAAGTAATAAAAAAAAAAGGGCCTCAATCTCCTTAATAAGTGATCAAGCAGATCTGTTTTATGGCAGAGCCATTTCTCTTTTGTTGTTTATAAAACAACTATGGGACATTTACACAATGGAATACTACTCAGTCATTAAAAAAAGGAAAATGTTACACACTTACAACGGTGTGGATGGACCTGGACAACATCATGCTAAGTGACCTAAGCCAGTCAGAGAAAGGTAAATACCATATGATTTCACTCATAGGTGGAATCTAATGAACAAACTGAACTAGCAAAACAGAGACAGGTTCGTAGAGAGAGAGCAGATGACAGCTGGTGGGGGCAGGGGTGGTTGGGGGTGGAGGGATTGAGCAAAAAGGAAAAAGGACTCATGGACATGGACAACAGTGTTTTGATTGCTAGGGGGTGGGGGGTATAACGGGACTAAATGATAAAAGAAAAATACAAGATTAAATTTTTAAAAATTGGAATAAAATTGATACTAAATCCTCAGGCTATATCACAGAAGAGGAGAGAAAAAGGAAAATGATGAATAAAGGAAATGTAGGGAAAGTTGTAATGATTACATTCGTGCTTCCATGCAGTATATAACGCAACACAGGGAAGCGTCTGAGGTGAAAGGAATCAGAGAATCTGGTCTGTAAGTCTGCTTGCCCTTGAGAGTGTCATTTGGTTTTTGACTTGGTTCACTCTGTACCCTCGAGGGCTAAAACAGTGCCTGATATGGTAAGCAGTATTATGCATTTGTTGAACGACTGGATTTTTGATGATTTTCCCTTCTTTCCCTTATTCTCTGATGATCAGATTCCATTTCAAAAACGAGTGGTGAGCTGTACAGTGAGCAGGGCTGAGGGCAGAGGGATGGTACCATCATGGTTCCTTTCCTGTCCGCAACCTCCCGCACTCATGCAGGACCACTAGCATCTTTCGTGGATTCTGCAGTCGCCTAACTGCTCTGTGCCTGTTGTTGCGCCTTCCAGTCCATTCTCTGCAGAGCAGCCAAACAATGTGTTGAAAATCTCTATCTGATCACATCAGATCACCACTTAAGTTCCTTAGTGACTCCCCAGGGGCATTAGCATAAAATCCCAAATCTTTAAATTTTCTGTAAGGCCCTTGATTATCCCAACCTGGCTGTCCCACCTCACTGGTTTGTTAGTTTCCCGCACCGTGCCAAGCTCCACCTAAACCTAGGGTCTTCCTGCCGCTCTTCCTCTGCCTAGAACACCTTTCCTCTGCCCTAGTTAACTCCTATCTACTTCAATTATTTCTTTTACAGGAAGTTTAACATTATCTACCAGCTTCCCAGGTTAGATTTTCTATTTTATGCTCTCACTGGATCCTGCACATTTTCATTACCACACTTGCCACATAGTAATTAACAATTTGTATAATAATGTGTCTATCGTGACTTTTCCTGCTGGTATAAGTTCCATTTAGGAAGGGACCACGCCTGTCTAGATTCTTGCTTCAGCTTCAGCTTCTGCTTCAGGACAGAGTGAGGCGCAGGGCAGATTTTTCAATCAATATTTGCTGAATTAGCAGTGAATTAATGAATAAAAATGTGTGCCTGGCAACCCAAAAAGCCTTCGCACGTTCAGAAAGTTCGGACTTGGAAAATCCATTGTCTTTAGGTTGAATTGATGCAATTAACTAATTAACTCAATCAGCAGGTAGACAAAAATAATATGACACTTAACCCATTCATTCACTTACATCTAACCTAACTTCCCCCATTGGCAGCTGTTTGTGGGTTCACAAAAGGAAACTGACATCAATGATCCAGCAAACAGAATAGACATTCATTCATTCACCCTCCATCCCCACAGTTGTTCATTTACCATCCATTCACACATTCATTCACCCTCCAATCATACAGATGTTAGGTAGCAGCCAGGAATGAATGGCCAGAGGAGAAATAAAGCAGGGTCCCTGCCCAGTGCAATCTAATAAAGAACTTAAAGCAGAAGGCTAGAAACAAAAGGGAGGCATGTCTCACCCATTGATTCAGCAGTCCTGAGCCTGGTCCAATAAGATTCCCAGGCATTCCAAACATCACAAGCAAAACTACAATAACACAGGAGGTAGGAATCCCTTGAAATTCTGTGTACATCGTCTTTATGAGCTGGAAAAGAAAGGCTTTGTAACTGTCCCAAGGTCTGAAAGGGAGAGGAGGAGGGGGAACTTAGAAGCTGATTAAAGCATATAACCCCTGAACCCCGGGAGTCTGTGCACTCAGATTAGCTGGGTTCCTGCTTGCAGCTTCGGGCTCAAGTGTACAGAAGAAACTTACTAACTTTATTTCCTCTGTATGTGGGGCATTCAAACCAGCTGGGTACCTGCCTGTAGTTTCATGCTAAAGTGTATTTCA
The DNA here is from genome assembly GCA_004026545.1 of Mormoops blainvillei. Taxonomy (NCBI): domain Eukaryota; kingdom Metazoa; phylum Chordata; class Mammalia; order Chiroptera; family Mormoopidae; genus Mormoops; species Mormoops blainvillei. Next base: position 117,287 of record PVJD01002267.1, read on the forward strand.
TTAATAAATTTATCTCATTTCATATATGTATATGAAATATATATATATCTGTCTCTTGACCGAATTCTTCTCTTGTGAGCAAAGCAAGAACCAAGGAGGGGGAGGGGTCCCTTATCTCAGGTCTCCCTGGTAACACAGTCACCAAGCTTCACGTTCGCAGATATTTGAAAGGTGCAAGATTTTAATTTGATAATTTTTTTTTCTACATAAAATATATATCCATGAAAAGGAACTGATATCAAGATTCCTTGTGCTTCAAAGCCAGTTTGAGGGTCAGCTTGGATAGAACTTTGGGGCTACTTCCATCGATCGCGGAGATAAAGTCTCCAAAAATTGAGTGAAGAAACCTAAATGCTGACTATTCTGGCTGCCAGGAACTGGCTGTGAATGAAAAGTTTGCAGTGTGAGCACAGGGACACATTGGGGAGATGGCCTGCCCGGGGCTGGTCCCAGAGCCCAATGTGTGCTGTGAGGTTCCCCCCACTTGGTAGCAAGGTCATTAGGGGGAAAGAGCATAAACTGCCTGGGCAGGGCTGGAGGGACCAGATTCACCCCAGCCCCATGAACCCAGAACGCACCCCTATGGCACCTCGCACTGATTTTTACATTGTGGGTGATGACAGCAAAAATTCAAATCAGACTCCTCTGAGCTCTGCTTCCTGAGCCCCCCCCGGCCTAAGAGACTGCTTCCTGCAGGAGGAACATGCCCTCTCTGCCCTCCTCATGCCTCTGTTTCCATTGCCATACATGAAATCGACGGGATGGCAAAGATGACACAATCCCCTTGGCAACTCCTCAGTTGTGACCAAACAGATGCACTGAGGATAGAGCTCTTTGAAGGCCAGCATCTAGAGTCACTGGGTAAATGGCAGCAAACCATCTAACATGCTGCCCTCCGGGTACGGCACCACATCGAAGGTCGCTTTGCCCGGCTCTCACGTCCCTGCAGTCACCATGCCGTACCCCCGTGTTTTTCACTCTCACTTCCCTGGGAGCCCGGTTGCTCCTGACAAGGAGTTTTAAAACTGTTTGTACAAGGTTCCCACAAGAACACACCGGACCATTCCCAGGAGTTTAGCAGAGAACATTAGTTCCAGGAAATAGGTATGTATTTATATATAGGAAATGCTCATTTATGCAAAATTAGAACAACAAGAGAGTTCAGACAAGCCAGTGGATGTTTTTCCTTTTAGTAGTCCCATTTTATTTTTTTTATTTATTCCCTTTTTAATTGTATTTTCCCGTTATCATTTATCTCCCTTATACCTCCTCCCCACTGCAGTCGCCACACTGTTGTCCATGTCCAGGAGCCCTTTTTCCTTTTTACTTGATCTCTCTACCCCCAACTCCCCACCATAACGGTTATTCTGCTCTCTGTCTTTGATCTGTCCCCACTTTCCCTGTTAGTTCGGATTGTTTGTTAGATTCCCCATATGAGTGAAATTGTATGGTATTTTTCTCTCTCCGACTGGCTTGATTCACTTAGCATAATGTGCTCCAGGTCCATCCATGCTGTAGCGAAGGGAAAAATTTTCTTCTTTCCTATGGCTGAGCTGTATTCTGTTATGTAAATGCCCATAGTTGTTTTATAAACAACAAAACAGAAATGGTCGATGAATGACACCCAGATTCTGTAATCAGAATAGATTTAAGAGCTGATTTCCCATTTTCTTGCATAGTGTGAGGTTCCTAACAGCCCCTTGCATGCTGTGGAAAGGCGAACACCTTTTGAATCTTTAGATGAGGAAAAAACATTTTCAGTGGAAGTTATTAGTCTTTCAATTATTTGACATTTTTTGAAATTGGTTAATGTTGTATGGTATGGATAGGAATTCTCAATTAAGTAAAATACCTGAATATTTGAATAACCATTACATTCCATTACCTGGTCATTTTAGAAAAACAGGTGTTTGTCCATTTGTAGAGAGCACACTGTACACAGGGTGTACAAATTTCTGAGTTAAAATTATTGATTTATTTTAAACAGAAGAGTAGTATCTCAAGTATGATGTATATCAAATCAATTTGTAACTTTAGCCATCCAATATCTTTAAATTTGTGCAGAAGTAGAAGAGCTCAGTTCTTACATTTCCTCAATAAAAGTGCCTTGATGTTCTGGAATGAGGTTTCTACAAATCTAATATATTGCTCCTGAAATAGCCTATTAAAAATGATGACTTGTTCTAATCTACTGCTCTTTCTGGCAGGGAATGTGATTATAATCAGTGGGGCAAAGGTCAATAAGAATGAATGGCATCTGTTCTTGAGGCATCTATGAGAAAGTTTTCAAAACCAGATAAGAATTTAATATAGGAATTTTCTATCTACCTAATCAAATTTAGATGCCCGAAAGCTGCCTGGAATTTGTGCTGCAGATTGTAATCTGCAGGTGGCTGTAAAGGAGTCATGTGTCCCAGAAAGGAGTTTCTGAAATGGTAAAACTTTAAAAATTTTTTTTGGATGGTTCAAATGTTCTTATCAGAGACTTGTTTCTTGACAAAAATCATAGATTTAGCCACACGATCTATGGGTCAGAAATCAACAGGGCTCACCTAGGCATTTCTTCTGTTCCATGTGGCATTGACCAGGGACAGTGGGTGGTTTTCAGTGGCAGCAGGGCTAGGCTGGAGCGCCCAGGATGTGATCATCCAGGTGCCTGGCAATTTGGCAGAAAAGTCAGGAAGCCTGGGCCCAGCTGGGCCCCTCTCCTCCTGCATATGGCCTCCAAGCCTCTCTACACAGATGCTCCTGCAATAGCAAGACTTCCAATCCGGCAGCTCCAGGCTGCAAGAATTAGAACGAAAGTTCCTAGGCCTTGAAGACCTTGGCCTGAACATTGGCACGATGTCATTTCCACTATATTCTATTTGTCAAAGTTGTTATTGAGCCTACTCAGGTTCAAGGAGGGGAAATATAGATTCCATCTTTCTTTGAAAGTGTCAAGGAATTTTCAGCTATCTTTAACCTGCTGCAAGGGATTCAGGGAAAAACATCCAGAATTAGAGTCTGAGGTTTTCTTTCAGGCAACTGATGAACATTATCCAAAAGGGCCAATAGCAATAAAGTCCCTCTATAAATAATTTTTTTTATTCTACCTCTGTTTGCAACATGATAACTCAAAACACCTCTTTCACTTGGCAAAAGTTGCACAGAGATTGAACCCAAAAATGCAACCTGTGAATAGGAACCCCATGTCTAATATCCTTATATTCTTTTCCATTTGAAAGTAGAACTTGCATAGATATTTCTCTTATTTTTGAACATTGCTTTCTTAATTATGTCTAAAATACTCAGAAAATTCATTGAAAAAATTCTATTTCTACATGCATACACATTGGGTCCAAGCTTAAACTGTCTTTAGTTCACCTACTGTGCCAATTGCCTTTAAGCTGGGCCAGTTTTCCATTCTAGGTACAAAGGAAAAGAAACTAACCCATAATTTGTAGCTCTCCCACCCATAGTTGGAAAGCCCCCCAATACATCACTGTTGTATCAACTACACTGCCAAGGCATGAAATGGTGAATTAGGACTCAAGTTTCAATTTAACTTTGCAACTTCCTGACTCCTCTCTCTCCCTTTGACGTTCTTCCAATGTTTGTGATTACGATATAGGATGTGTGTGTGTTTAAGAATTCTTCCCCCACCCCCTTTTTTTTATTCCAGTGTAAATCCAGGCCTAGAAAGACAAATTTCGGAGAAAGTAATGGAAGCAGATGAGAAGTCACATTTCTATTCTGCGTCATAAACTTCACTAGGCCCTGCAGTCAGAGGTCCTCTGGTTCAGACGTCTGTCTCCAGAATGTCATCCTCTAAACACATGCTGGACCTCAGGGCCCCAGCAGAGCCATGAATTAATAATATTGTGAAAGGATTCTTCTCCTATGGTAACTTCCTAATGGCTTTAAGTGTTTTTAGATCATTAAATTCTTGACAAAAAAAAAAAATTGGGCAGGGGCAAGTAGAAGAGAAAAAAGGAACAAAGAAAATAACTTTTAGCCAAAAATGCTAAGAAACATTCTCATTTGATTATAAATCAAATCATCTCTAAAATGAGAATGTAGAGTCAAAGGAAAATGTATTACTTAGTTTACAAAAATGTGTTGAACACACACATTTTGGGAATACATCTATCAGAAAAGTGAGGCACTCTTTGAGTGTGAGAAAGCACATCTGTCTGTGTTCCTCTGTGCTTAGGTTTCCACAAAGAAACAATCATACTTAGATGTGGTCGATCACTGCTTTCCTGAGTGAGCAGCAAATTATTGTATTCTGTGCAGTTCTCCCAAAGACACAAACTCTACAGTGACAACCACAATCATCATTACATGTTTCTGTGGCAGAGAGACCATGTTTCGGTCAGAGTGTGTGATGTACGTGGGTACAGTGATGAGCAGCTCAAAGGTGGTGTGGATATCAGGTTGTATCAATACCTGCTTACCAACCAATGTACAAAGAAGCTTTCAGCTGGCTGAGACTCGTCATGCTCACATAACTCTCCTGACTGTAGCGCAAAATTTCTGATTCATAGCGTCCCTCCTCCTTCTCCCCGCCCCTTCCCAATATGCATAGATCAGGTTGAATAGACTAAAGGGGAAATGAGGATAGGCTTTGCTTCACTTCAGTTTTACCTCAAATTCCTTATGGTTAAGAACAACCTAGATCCTGGAGAACGCTTTAACGAATTACTTTCAGTTTGCTCTCTTCTTGTCCTCTCTCTCACTCTGTCCCTTCCATGTTTCCATGGTACGGTGGCTAACGGCGTACACCTTGCACTCTTTCTCTAGGAGGGGCTCCTCAAAGGTTGGTGTTCCTATGCTTTGCCCTAAGCACATCACACAAAAACACACCTGGATCACGCAATATTGTTGACAGCCTCCCGCGGTACTTTCAGCCATGGCTTCAAGGTGCTCCCCTTTTCTGGTGGCTTCCTGCTTCCCTGCTGCTTGCTCTTCATAGTTCATTTGCTGCCTCAGTTCCTCTGCCGCACACAGGGTCCTGCAGAAGTAAGGCGGGCTTGAGTGTGGTTGGTAGGGTAATAATGCGGGTGTAATAATTTATCGTTTTAATTTGAACATTTCACCTAAAATGGCATGTGGTGTGCTTGAGTGTGATATTGTTATGTTACAGAATTACAGGTGTATGATTTTGTAATAAAAAAGAGGTATTATTTGCGCCAGACCCTGTATTTAATGCTGGAATTCCCCAAAGCTCCATGCGAGGGCCACTTCTCCCTCCAGAAAATAGCTGCACATATCAGTCACACACAAAATGCACAAATGACTAAAAAATGAATCTCAAGCCCCGGTCTGTACTTTGAACTCCAGACCCACATACCTAGCTGCCTGCTTGATAAATCCACTTGGGTCTCTCAGAGATACTTTGAACTTAATATGTGTAAAATTAAACTCACAATTCTCCCCTAAACCTAGTACACTTCCAGTGTTTCCAATCTGTCAGATTACCCATAAAGCCATTATGTAAACAGAAACTACATTATATCACTCTTCCTGGAGGCTGCAATTGTACATATACTTGTGTAATTTTTGGTTGAAGTCTGCTCCACCAGAATAACTGTAAGCTCCATGAAGTCAGGAACTCTTATTTGTCTTGGTTTTGGAGCTCCATTATTTTCCCAGATTTAACCTAGTGTCTGGCAGCATATGGTGGATGCTCCAAAATTATTTCATCAATGAATGAATGTCTATTCTACTTTCCGTATCTTCACAGGACTATCTTTTCATCTTGACCATTTCCGTGTCTCAGATGGATCCTCAGTGAGTAGCCCCAGTTGGAGCAACTGATATTCATCCACTTTTCTGGGCAGCCCACTAACACCATTTCATCTCGTGCTGGTGTTGAACCGGCCCCAGTTGCCTTGTCTCTGAGGCAAATCCTCTCTGATTAATACGCTGATTTGTCAGGAAACCTGAGCATGAAAGGGAAAGTAAAACTACAACTGTACAAAAGCCTCTCTACCCAACAGCCAGGCTCTGCCCTGCCCTGAAAGATCCTCTCGGGAAACTATTTTCATGTTGAAAACATATTCACGCCACCACTACCTTACACACAAGCACTCAGAGCTGGGAAAGGGGTGGAAAGAAAGAAAATGAGTGTAGTGGGGGGAGGGGTCTAGGCTCCCCAGGTCAGACTCCTCACTTACTCTGAGATATGTTTTCACTTTCTAATAATAATAGTTAATATTTGAATAGTGATCTAAGTTCCTTAGCGGTGTTAACTCATTTAATTCTCGTAAGAGCTTTATAATGTGACATAGTGCCAATAATTAACCCCATTTTATAGATGAGGGAATCTGGGTTTCAAGTCGTGAAGTAAACTGTCCAAGCTGGCAGAGTTGAAAATGTGGCTGTGATGGTCAGCCTCCATGATGGCACCAGAAATCGTTGCCTCCTGGTGCCCATGCTCTCATGTAATGTTATCACATACTGTACCAGGTTTGGTCCGCCTGACAAACAGAATAAGGCAGAGGTGCTGTGGAGAGGACCACATGGCAAGAAACTGAGGTGTCTCAGCAGCCAGCCTGGTGAGGGAGCCACCCTGGAAGCCGCTCCCCTGGCCCCAGCCGAGCCTTCAGATGATGGCAGCCCTCTCTGACATCTTGACTGTAGCCTCATGAGAGACCTGGAGAAAGAATAAAAGTTATTGTGACCTTATAGCACTAAGTTTGGGGGTATTTATTACACAGCAATAGATAATTAACTCGATATCCCTGGAATTAGAACCTGAGCAAGCTGAGAGCAGATCCCATATTTTCAACTGCTGTGCTAAAATACTCTTGTACACTAACCCTACTTTTTAGTATATTTAGGCTCTTTTTAACCCCCAGTCCTTTTCGATATGCTCTCTCCTTACCACGAAGAAGAAAATGGCACATAATGGGGGTGAGGCACTGGGAGAGAGAAGGATGACTGCTTGATAAATTTCAATGTTAGTCACCCAGAGTTGTCACTGCCCCTGAGGAGCTTGTGATCTGATCAAAGGCACAGAAGTCGTTGTCCATAAAAGAGGTAACCAAGACTGAATTTGGTGGGTGTTGAAGATGTAGCACAGGTACACGGGCATAGGAGGCAAGGAGATATCACTGAGGGCACAAGCAGTCTGGGCTTGGGGAAAAGTAGAGTTTCCATTGAGCATTAAAACGTAAATGAAATTTTATAGGTGTCATCAGGAAAGAGGGTAGGGATAGCAATGGGCGAATGGCAGTAATCTATTGGAGGGAAATAAGAGAAGCTCAAAGCAGAACTATGCCAGCACTATGGTATTGCTATGCAGGGACCAACCTTCCTGGATCATTAGGTTCCTGGAGAAGTCTGAGTGGAAGCAAGACTGGCCCTCACAGTGATGGAGACCACGGGCTCTCTAGCAAACACCCAGGGTCTGCCCTACACCAGCTCCTCCACTTCCTACTCCCCTGACATAGGGTAGTCACATAGCTTCTCAGGCTCTCAATTTCCTGATTTGTAAACTATCTTCTTCATTGGGATGTAATAAGGTATTTTTATTCATTGACAAATATGTATTGAGCATCAGCTATCTGCTAGACACTGTTCTCAGCCCCTGAGAAATGTCTGCAAACAAAAACAGACCGGAAGTGCTACGGCATTCGCCAGCATTAGCATGACTTAACCCAAGAAAAGCACTTAGAGCAGTGCCTGGAACAAAACAAACACTCCAGGTAGTTCAAAATCTCAGATATTATCAAGACTAGGAGATCAAGGCTGAACAGTGGGGAGTATACATGATTCATTTCCTAAATGAGTTAAATGATCAGTTTGTCACCTTAGTCACCCAACATAAGGAATCAAACTAAACTATTGCATCTTTTGCTCAGAGACTTTCTTGCTTCCTGGCAAAGCAGGGCAAGTAAAACCTCAACAGTAAACCAGTCCCAGGGGAAGTAGAAACAGAAATGTCACCCCAGACCCAAGACAGTCCTGTGTGGGGAGCTTTGCCATCTGAAGCCAACGTGGAGACACATCACCATTTTAGCAAATTACTGTTTTGTTTTTGTATTTAAAGAAAGAACTGTGTCCTGGCTGTAACTGAATCACAGATATCAAGCTGAACTAGATTCCAAAGTTCCGTTATCTTTTCACTCAATAGTTTTACCCTAAATAGAGCTCTTTGCTTTTACACAAGTGTCTGCCAAATTTTTAGATTCTTTTCTCTAAGAAACCTTGTTTTGGAGGATATAGTGTCTCCATTCTAGTCAGAGGGCACAGGCATGCCTATGGGGGACTGAGGAGGTCAGTGGGAAGTGAGGATTGCCTCCAAAGTATGGTTTCTGTAGAGATGCAGGGACACCACTTTATTCATATAGACTGGAGTTAATTCAACATTATATCTTTCGAACATGAATTTTGATTTGGAAATCTTGTACCATGGTATGTCCCATAAAATTCTTTCTCTTCTTCTTTCCTTTATTCATCTCTTCCTTCTTTCTTTCCTTTGTCATGGTTCAGGGAAGGTCACCGAAAATATCCCACAATGGTATGTTGATTATTTCAAATTAAAGTTACTTGACAAGCAGCTGGTGCAGGAAGGGTACGTTGATCCTCCCTTTTCTCCTTGAATTCAGGAAATAAATCTCCCCTGTGAAAGGTGCCCTCCTTGCTCCAAAGGGGGTGCTGAGGGAGACGCCTGTATCATTGGAGTTAAAGAACCCAGGGCCAAAAAGCCTGTGAAAACAAACCTTGTTACTCTTTACAAATTTACTACCCAAGCTCGAACTTTGCTTAAATTCCTCATTAGTGAGCACTCAAACCATAGTTTCTTTTTCTTGTTAATTCTTTACAAATTTATTGTTTCTTTTTCTAAAAAATTATAAATAACTGCCATCTTTGACTATTTCTCTAAGCATCATTATGGTCTCCCAGGTACACATATTAAATTCGTTTTTTCCCTTGTTAACCTGGTCTTGTGTCAATTTTATTGTTAGTCTAGCCATAAGAACTCAAGAGGGGTAGAAGGAGTAACTTCCCCCTCAACTCTTCCTTCCTCCCTTCCTTCCTTCCTTCCTTCTTTCCATTGTTCCTCCCTCTCTCTCTCCCCCTCTCCCTCTGAAAGTAAGCACTCTCCCTGCTCACCAAACCCTTCCCCAAATCCTCACAACTATAAGGACAGAGTATGAATGTTGTCAGAATTTGAAAATATTTGGCCAAGAATATTATTGCCCCAAATCAAAAATGTTTCTAGCCTGAGTATGTTCCCTTGTGTGCGAACAAAGTTCAGAAACCCACATGAACGTTTCCCTCTCTGCAGATTACAATACATAGTGGATGAAGAACTGTATCACTGAAATGGAAGCGAAACCATGAAACACAGATGTGAGACTCTGTTTCTCCCTCATGGCACCATAAGTCAAATCAATGGTAGTATGAGGAGGAAGCAGAGGAAGAGGAGAAAGGAGAGAAGGGGAGACACCTGTTGCCAAGTCAGTGGTGGAGGGTGGCCCAGTTAGTGACTGGGCTCTCTTAGCCTTCGCTGGCTAAAGTATTCTTAATGAATACCTACAAGGCAGGAAGTGACCACGGGGGCAGTGCTCTGCTGAGGGCACAGCAGCTTCCCTGGCAGATGGCCCTAGATTGGCGGCCAGCTGATGTGCCTTCTTGGGAATGAGGCTGTGATGAATTCTGTACCCTGTTCCACTGTTCCACCCAGGGCTACTGTAGGTAGAAGACCTCAGCCACCCTAAGGTGAGGGAAGGGACTCTCACTATTGCCTGCCCACTAAATTCCAGACACAACTGAGCACTCTACAGATGTTCACTAGGCCCAACAATACTCCGAGGAAGTATTGCCTCAGTTTCCAAATGAGGAACTCAGGTTCAGGGAAGTTTAAAGTGTTGCCCAGAGTCACACATTTTGTGGTGCAGAACCAAGGCTGAAGTCAAGCTAATCTGGCCTAAAGCCCACAGTCTCTCCGCTCACCACCTGCCTCAGTCTTCATGCTTTGTGAACAGCAAACAACTCATTATCCCACTAAGTTCCCCTTGAGCAGAACTAAGCTAACTTTCGTTTATACGAAAGGTTTTTGATGACAACCCTATGAAGAACATACTGTTTTTATCCTTATTTTATGGATAAAGAAAATGAGGCACAGGTTGGCTGAGAAATTTACGTGACTCCCACAGTTCCTCAATGGTGTGTCCCCACCTGGCATCCTGAAGCCCTGTTTGTACAGCCGTACCTGTCAATGAACAATAAGATAGGCCTCCCAGGCAGTTATGAGTGTGACTGTCACAGACCAGGAAATTTAGATTTGGGGCTTAACTTCACCTCTAATTATAGGGGCCACTGGGACAGGTTTGCTTACCCAGTTATCTTTAGACAACTCCCTAAATCAGCTCTGTCATCACTAAACAGGCCTCAAAGTGACTTTGCTTCCACCCAGTAAAAAGTTCCTTTGTAGTGGAACACTGAAACTAAAGCCATATACTCTGGACTTTTAAATTTTTAAAAAATTGTTTATTTTTCATTCATTTCCCTTTGTGATCCTAAAAAATGTTTTAGTTTTTATTCATTTCCATGCTAGTCCTCCAGCCTTCCCTTCAATTCTGTGAGCTCCTCAATATGCTTCTACCAAATCCCTTTTCTGATTAAGCCACAGTCAGTATCTGTTGCTTACAAACAAAGGGCCATGATAGTCTATATGTTACACAGGCAAATGTAAACCATTAATGAACACTGATCCAGAATCTATTTAAGCATAAAATTAAATAAGCCAAGTCTCATAATTTTTCTAAGAAAAAGACAAAGGACAGGAAACCAGGGTGTTTTTGGTTTTGCTTCTGTCATTTATTTATTTTTATGTAACTTGGGATATAGGACAATAGTACATTTTTCCCATCCGACCACAATTCAAACATATTTGCTATAATACCATTTATTCTTATCATACTACATGTCCCAAACCTGTATCTAGAAAAAAATATACAACCATTATGATAACAGGTCTGAGCAGATTCACCTCAGCCCTATATTTTCCTTATCTCTATAGCTGGGCAAAGATATTTAATTTTCCTAACAATTACTCTCATGAAAACTCTAGAGTGACTTGTGAATCAGGGAAAGGTTACATTGTGTTTAATATTTTATCGATAATCTATTTGCACAATAATGCTGGATAACCGACACCCTGAAACTCAGCGGTGTAAAAGAATAACAATTTATTTTGTTCATGATTCTGTGTGTCAGCTGGGCACTGTTTCTGGACTTTGCTGGGCTTGCTCGTACACTGACAGTCACCTGAAATTGGCTTGGTGGCTCTGCTGATCTTGGCCGGGCTCCCTCATGTGTCTGGGGGTAAGCTGGCTGTCAGCTGCTTTAGGATGGCCTCAGTTAGGACAACTGGGTGAGCTGACTCATTTTCCGGCATGGGCATGTTGTCATTGTGAAGGCAGAAGACCAAGAGAAGAAGCAAAAATGTGCAAGCACCTTTTTAAAAATCTGCTTATTTTTAAGTCTGTTAACATGCCTTTTCATTTCTTAATGTGAAACGTTAAAGGCACATTGCAAAGGGCATGGATTCAGGATGAATTGGGGTCATTGATTCAATCCATTTACCACAGAGCACAGTTTTTGCAGTTTATATCTTCACATTACATAATTTTAAAAAGCAGCAGGCTGCCATACACTCTGCGTATAGAACATAACATTTCTACCTTTTAAATACATCTGTTCCAACAGTATCAAATATAGTATCTGTTATGTGTTCAGCAGTATGAAAGGGACTCTAGGTAATCTTGAAAAGGTGAGATGCTGAGAAATTAATAGTATAAATTCCTTGAATACTACATTGCTTTAAATTTAATAATGTTAAGAAAATACAGGTCATTTGAAACCATTTCTATCCTTAGAGACAGGCTTTATAGTCATACATAGTTCTGACATCGCACAAAGATGCTTTGACTGTTTGTCACTTACTGCATCAGAGGGAAAGTGTCTCAGGGGCACATCACTGAGCAGAGAACCCCGATGGGGAGCTGCTGCTGGACCCCCTTGCAGAGACAGAGAGCAGAAGGTTGGACAGTGTCCTCCAGGCTTAAACAAGCTCTTCTGACTCCTTGAATCAGCACGTCACTTGTAGACATAGCACCTCATGCACAAATGTGGCCATTGTGAACCCACAGATGGGACATGCAAATATAGCACGAAGGTAGCTCCAGATCTTTCCTATGTAACTAGTCGGGTCCTAAAGTACTGTAGACGAAGGCTCAGGTACAGGGTCAAATGAGCCTCAGAGGTGTGAGTTGTATGTGTGTGTGTTTCTATGCATACCCTCTGCCATAAAGGTGAGAGGAAACAGCAAATTAAAAAAAGAGAGATAGAAATATTTCAACTATTCTAAAACACAAAAGGAATTGGGCCACCACATTCACCATATGTCCCAAGAAAACCCTCCTCCTAAGTAAGCACTTGGTGCTGAGTGGCAGAGAAGACAATAGTGGCAAAGGAGTTTTTCAAGAACACTGAGTCCTCCCAAACACATTGTTTTACGACCATGAATCATTTGCAGGCCTTCCTAGAGGCAATCAAAAAGCTTTTTTAAGTGGACCATAAATATTACGGTTGTCTGGTATAATTATTGAGTACAATAACTGTAACTGAACAACAATAATAAAAACTTTAAAAAAGGAGAAAATATTCATTTTTACTACTAAAAAACAGGAGTCAAATCAGTAAAAAAGAATTACAGTTTAGCAATTCTCAAAGGCCTCAACACTTTCCCATTCTAATGGAGACATCTCTCCTAAAGCTGATGGGGGATCTTTTTGAGTCCCTGTTGGTTTATTTACAGTTTTTACTGCATGCAGAAAGAAGAATCAGCCTCACAGTTGAGAGATGGAGGCTCTCAGGTGTGCTCCACCCCGCTCTGGGGGCCCGGTGGGTGCATCCCACCTCCTCACTGGGACCCAGGTTCCTCTGTACAACCGTCTCATGGAAGTTTTTCTTTGTTAATATTTTAGCAGTTTGCTACGTCTTCAGAGCCAACCAAATGTAATTAGCGTATTTTTGCAACATATAATGTTGCAACAAAGAGGCAAGTAGTAGAACCATTTTCCCCGAACCATTGAACGGCCTCCAGGGAGGCATGATTTTCTTTCAAAGTAAACTGTATTTCAGTTCATAGAATGTTTTTATTGCCGAAATTGTACTAAGTAATTGACTGTTTTGGAACCGACTCCGTCATTGTCTCAATAACAATTAGCTAATGAAACACCACATAGTGAAATGATGACCTGAAAAGATTCAGGTAAGATACCCTGTAATCGTTAGCTATAAAACCAGTCTTGCCTTCCCCAATTACTCCTTGACTACTTAAGATATGATCACTACGCTTAAATCAATCCTATAACTTGGCACGCATACCAGCTTGCCAGTGTACCACAATGTTCGCCCTAATGGAACAAAGAAGTGGTGATATTGATGTTTTGTTTTATGGGTACATTCTAGATCACAGGCCACACAGGGCTAGAGTGTAAGCAGCATTTATTTAATATTAAATATTATAAATGAAGTTCAGCACTTTTTTCTTAAATTCTCAGCTTTGTCTTCATTCATTTTTATCCCAGCCATCATCAGTTGAAACATTCACTAGCGCTTAGTAGTGCAAAATATCATAGGAAGGATGGAAAGACACTGACCCTGCTCTCTGAAAATATGTAACATAGATAAAGAAATAATATATGAACACAAAAAATATAAATATCTATCACTGTGTGCCAAAAGCAGTCTGTTACAGAGTCAGATTCATGGTCTACCATCTGCCTCTTGTGTGTTGCAATGACCAGAGAGAGGGAGCCAGTGTACAGGGGCAGGCCATCTTTGCTGAGAAACAGGCAGACTCTAAATGGCACCAGTGTATTCCTAGAAGGGAGAGGGATGTGTGGTGGACATTCCTACTTCCACAGAAGACAGATGTCCATTTTTATTCTTAGTGTGTATTGATGGTTATACTAGTTATTCCTTTCTTTTCACACTTCCTGTCTATTCTCTTTTCTAGGTCTCTGTCTCTCTTGAATTTTATCTTCATGACTTTTTAGCCATGAATCTGAACTGTGGCTACAGCAACTTGCCCCACTTTTCAACACTGGAAATCCCTCTCAGTTGCTGTTTTTGCAGAAACAGAAAGTCTGACGGGAAGACAGAAACGTGCCACGCAAGTCTTGTTTAGGTGTACCTCTTCCAAATACATGTTTTGTTCTGTCGGTAAAAGGAACATGTACGAATGGAGAGGTCTCATGGATGACCACTGGTCTGGGGAGTTAGCCCTCTCTCTATTGTCCCAGCGGTGTGAATTCAGTCAAACACTAACATCATTCTTGCTTAAATCCCTAGATGTTAACTATGCACAGATGGTGCCCGTACATCTGGTAGGCAGATCAGTGTCACTATCGCCAGCCCGGTCACAGTGACCAAGAAATGCTGTGCTGCCATTACATCACCTCGAGGTGTAAGAGTGCTCCTTCTTCCAGAGGTGGACTATTTTTAGTCTTAATTTTCCTCTAAGACAACAATTTATATTAGAGACAACTCAGAAATATTTACCTTTCAATTCCCTAAAGCTCCAACTTAGTTTCCATAAGCTTCTTACAGGATACAGTCTATGCAAGATTACAGGTGGAGTTACCCACCCTAATAGAGACAGCACTCGGTGGAGATGAATTTGACAGCAGGGTGGCCCTTATGGCATGGTTGCACTAGGGCTCTGTCACAGTAGCAGGTATCCAGCTCTTCTCCAGCTTTATTCACTGTGGGGGACTGACCACTTCCCTTACATTTCTACTCAGTTCCAGAGAGTCAAGGTCTTTGTTAATGTTTTTTAAAGACATAAATCACTTCAAGCAATTGGGGAAATATTAGTAGCCAAAGCAACATATAAGTGCTCATCTCAGAGCCAGGGATATTCAAAGGGTCTGTGGGCTAAAGTGCACAAGGTTCTTTTCATTTAGAATTATGTAAAACACTCTATCAATAAAAAGCAGAATTACCTATGGGAATGGTTATCAATCCAGTATGTGCTGCATCTTATGAAATCTTCCAGTGGCAGAATAAAGAGTGTGAATGCTGCCCTGGCTGGTGTGGCTCAGTGGGTTGGGCATCATCCTGCAAACTGAACGGTCGCCAGTCCGATTCTCGGTCAGGGCACATGCCTGGGTTGTGGACTAGGTCCCAGTTGGGGCATGCAGGAGGCAGCTGACTGATGTTTCTCTCCCTCTCTTTCTCCCTCCCTTCCCATTTCTCCAAAAATAAATAAATAAAATCTTTAAAAAAAAACAAAACACTGTGAATGCTTTGAGCTTCTCAGAAGAAAGTCATTCAAAATGTCAGAAGTTAATCATGGGTATGTGCAGTCCAAGGGACACAAAGGTGCTTCCAGAATGCTGAGTAGCTATACCCTACTTTTCCCATGTGGTATGTGATCTTGGATGGTGGTGCTACTTGGAGTCTCACCTCTCAAAGAGAAGATATAGAAAACGAGAACAAAATGAGACCTTGGGGACATACAGTAAGTCATGTCAACATAGACCAGAGCAAGAAAAGGAACTGGAAGTTACCAAAGATGATTTTTCATCTTTTGTTTTTGTTTTTGTTTTCTATTTTTTTTTAATAATGGTCATTTATTGAACACTTAAGTGTACCAGGTACTCTGCTAACCACTTTATAAACACTGATTAATTTAATATTTACAGCTCCCTGAGAAGTAGATGTGATTAAACCCTTTCAGAAATGGAAAAGCAGAAGCTTAGAGAGATGAGATGACAGGGCTAAGGTCCAAAGCCAGTCAGTGGCAACACCAGGATTTGAACCCAAATGCTGATGACTTCAAATTTGAACTCACTGCTGCATGGCATCAGTGGGTCTCCTGGCATCAGTGGGCATCATGGCATCATTGTGTATTATGCCAAAGAGATTTGATCAATGAAGAAAGCCCTCCTGCATAATTAAAACAAACTAAACAAACAAAGCTCATTTTACTTTATATCTATAGGAATGAATTGTATAATTAGACACATTTGTATTTCATTTTGTGGTTGCTGATAGCACCTGGAGTTGAGGCTCATCTTTTTAAAGCAAACATCGAACACCAAAGAGAGGTCTGGAATGGGCAAGTCTTAGTGGGTAAGCAGCAGAGATACACCCAGAAACTCATAGCCTGGAAAGTCGAGGGGGGAAGAAGAAGAAAACACATGGTTTGCCCTCTTGAGAAGCCCTGGTGTACAAGGCAATGGTGCTTTAGGAGTGTTCGGGCAAGATTAGAGAAGAACAGAGGCCTCATCTGAACTCTGCAATGTCAAGTAGCCACAAAGAATTAGAGTTAGGAAGAAAAATATCCCTCACCCTGTGGTCTGGGCTCAAACACCAGCTCTCTGCAGGCCTGGGAGGCATGGAACAGAGATGAGACAAGGCGAAGAGACTGGGAGAGTTCCAGGCCCCATCTCTGTTGTTTCCCAGCAACTTTCCTATGTTATACCCAATGCCAGAAAAGGCTGGGTCCTTCAATAGCCAAATTAGGACCTGAGACTTATTTTCATTCTTAGTGACTTAGTCTAAGATTGATAGCAAGCATTTCCTCTGAGGAAGCAGTGCATTCCATAACACATCCATTAGAGGCAAAACAACACCACATCCTTCCAGTGGGAAAAGATGAGAAAAGTCCTTTTGTAAACCTGAAGCATGATTTTCATCATATCAACAAGAAAATGTTTTTAAATGGAAAGAAAACTCCTGTAATATTAATATAATCTGAATTGCTAAGTTCGTTAATACAAACAAATATCTTAAGGAACCTGACAAGACCTACATATGATATGCTTAACTGTGAAAGACTCAAGCCCTCCTCCTCAGGTTGGAAGTGAGGCGAGCACGCCTACTCTCACAGCTTTTACTCAGCATAGTGCTAGCCACATGGTGAGGCAAGAAAAAAGAATAAAAGGCATGCAGAATATAAAGGGAAAATAAAGCTACCCCTATTTGCAGATGACATAATTGCATAGAAAATCCCAGAGAGTCTTTTTAAAAAACTCCTAGAACTAATAAATGAGATCAGCAGACTTGCATCATGCAAGATAAACATTAAAAATCATATTTCTATATCCTCACAAGACTATTCCATGTAGACATGGAAATTAAAAATATAATACCATTTACAGTTGCTCAAAAACATGAAATATTTTGCATAAATCTAACAAAACCTGTATAGGATTTTGAATGTTTAAAAGTACGCAATGCTGATGAAAACAAATAAAACAAGATCCAAATAAATAGAGATCTGTGCCCATGTTTGGAAGTCTCAACGAAGTCAAGGTATCAGTTCCTCCCACATTAATATACAGATTTAATGCTATTTCTACCAAAATTCCAGCAAGACTTTTATTTTAGCTCTAGAGAAAAAATTTTAATGTTTATATGGGAAGCAAAGAAACTATTATAGTAAAAACAATTTTGAAAAAAAAAGAAAAAAGTAAGAGGGATCAGCCTACCCAATTTCTAGACTTACTAAAGGGCTACAGTAATCAAGACTGTGTGGCACTGGCAGAGGGTTAGACACATAAATCAAGGGAAAAGGACAGAGAACCCAGAAATAGACCCGCAAAAATATTCCCAGCTGATTTTTAATGAAGTGCAAAAGTAATTCAAAAGCGGAAGAATAAACTTTTAACAAATGATGCTGGAGCAATTGGACATCCACTGGGGAAAAAATGAACCTCACACCAAAATTCAACATTTTCTGTAAAATTTAACTCAAAATGGATCATGGGCTTGAAAGTAAAACTATAAAACTATAAGGTAAACGTCTTCACAGTCCAGGGCTAGACAAAAAGTTTTTGGACTTGACACCAAAAGCATCATTCATAAAATAAAAGTTGAGAAATTGCACATAATCAAAACTAAAAACTTTTAAGACTTCTGGTCAAGATGGTGGCTTAGGTAAACACGGTAGTCATCTCCTCTCACAACCACAACAAAATTACAGTTAAGCTACAGAACAACCATCATTCAGAATTGCCTGAAATCTAGCTGAATGGACATCCTACAACTAGGGATTTAAAGGAGAAGGTACATCGACACTGGTAGGAGAGGCAGAGACAGGGAACAGGCTGGTCTCACATCCACATGTGGCAGATGAAAATCCGAAGTAGCTCAGTTGCAGAGGTCCTCCGTGAGGAACCGAAGGCTCCAGCCCCACACCAGGACCCCCAGCCCAGGGTTTCAGTGCCAGGAAGAGAAGTCACTATAACTTCTGGCTGTTAAAACCAGCAGGGATTGTGGATGAGTGAGATGGAGGTCTTCTGGAGTCCCAGGCAGTTTCTCTTAAAGAGCCCACACAGACTTACTTGGACTTGCTCCTTCTGAGCTCCAGCAGTGAGGCAGCAGCTTTAAAGCCTCACCTGAGCACTTCTAAGCCCAGCACAAGTAGCAGCCATCTATAGATCATTCTGTGGCTTATGCTGGGTGGTTCTGCGCAGAACACAGGTGGTGGGTCACCTTGGGCGGGCACGTCCTGGGAGGCCCCACAGTCAGCCCACCCAGTGGATACTTTCAAATAACATCAAAGCACCAGCCCACTACCTCCACAAGGGAAAAACTCAGGGGGGCAGGCTCAGGGGGCACCAGAGCCGTGCTGAAGTCAGTCCTGCTTCATGAGGTGGGCCCCTGCACAGCTTATCTTCCACAATGGTTGGTGGCCACAGTCAGTCCTTGCAGCTGATTGGCCTGAGGGTAGATCCCCCCCCATTGATGTGCCAACATCAATCAAGGCTCAACTGCAACAGGAGACATGCACAGCCCACATTAGGGGTGGTGTACCCGGAGTACCAACTTGGGTTATCAGAGAGGTTGTGCCACTGGATGCAACAGGACACCTACTATATTAGCCATTCTACTGAGCCCAGGAGACATAGCAGCTCTACTTAATTCATAGGAACAACTAAAGGGAGGCTGCCAAAATGAGGAAACAAAGAAACATGTCCCAAATAAAAGAACAAAACTCCAGAAAAAGAACTAAACAAAATAAAGACAAGCAATCTGATAGATGCAGAGTTCAAAACACTGGTTATAAGGATGCTCAGTGAACCTAATGAGAACTTCAACAGCATAAAAAAGGACATGGAAATCATACATAAGAACCAGTGAGAAATGAAGGCTACACTAACTGAAATGAAGAATAATTTACAGGGGATCAAATTAGCAATTTGGAATATAAGGAAGCAAAAAACAATACCCAATCAGAACAGCAAAAAGAACAACAATCCAAAACTAAAGGTGAGATAAGGAGCCTCTGGGGCAACTTTAAATGTACCAATGTTCATATTTTTGGGGTGCCAGAAGAAAAAGATAGAAAGTATGGAACTGAAAACCTATTTAAAAAAATAATGACAGAAAACTTTCCTAACCTTAACTTTCCATCTTATGCAACTACCATAAGACCCAGCACCTGTATTCCTAGGCATTTATCCCAGGTAAAGGAAGGCTTGTGTGTAAACAAAAACCTGTACACAAATATTTGCAGCAATTTTATTTTTGATGATCAAATACTATAAACAACTCAGATGACCTTCAACGGGTGAATGGTTAAACAAACTGTGGTACCTCGTACCATGGAACATTTCTCAGCAATAGAAAGGAATGAACTACTGATACAGAGAACAACCTGGATGAATCTCTGGAGAATTATGCTGAGTCAAAAAACAAAGTTAATTTCAAAAAGTTACATGAATGATTTCATTTATATAAATTCTTGAAATGGTAGAATTATAGAAATGGAGAACACATTAGTGGTTGCCAGGTGTTAAGGAGCAGGTGGGGGCTGGAAGTAAGTAGGTATGACTAAGAAAGAAAACATGAGATACTATGGTGATGGAAATGTTCTTAAGCCGGTCAATGCCTGGTTACGGCATTGTACTGTTGTTTTACAAGATGTTACCATGGAGGGACAGTGGCTAAAGTGTGTATGAGATCTCTCTGTATTATCATTTACAACTTCATGTGACTGTATAATTATCTAAAAATAGGAAGTTTAACTTAAGATAAACTTTCTGTTGTGTAAGATAACCCTATGATATTTACGGCACCATCTCTTTTCCTAGGTACCTTCAAAACTCCAAGTTTCACTCTGGGAACACAAGGTCATGAAATTGAACTTGTCAAAAGCATCCTCATATTCATATTTATGTAAGGAATGGTCTTTGCTGACTGAATACATTGTCTTTGCTCCTAAACATTTCTTTAGATGAATTCTGAAATAATACATTTCAAATTGAATTGTATCTTTCAATTACTGGACTAAACTTTCTGATTCATAGAGGAAAAATCAGCTATCCTCTAAACAAGTTCAGTTCTAATACAAAAGCACAAATATTAAGTAATGTGCTCTTGGCATGATGTTTTACATAATTCTTCATTGTATGTTTGTGGGAATACACATATCACAGTTTTATTCTGGACTCTGCCAAAGTTTCTTTCTTGTCTGAGCTCCAATGTTTCTGGTGGGGTTTCAAAACAAAATATACACTGTTTCCACTGGGGCGTATAGCAGAAATAATTAGGTGAAATGATGGTGCAATAGAAACAACATAGCTTTTATAATTCAATATTGCATTGTTGCTAAACTCCACAACTTACAGGGTTTAAAGAACTGTCCTAAATTAGCTGCTTTCAGCAGGAACCACAAGTGACACATGTGTCCTCATTTGGCTTCATTATCAGTTTTAGAAACCTATGACCCAAGGCCCTGTTGATTTTCTCACTCTAGTATACAAGGGGAACTTCACGTCTATGCATTAATGAATGTACAAAGTTCATTGCTTAATTCAAAACTGCAGACCATCACTCACGCCTCTGATGTCTCACATGGGCAGATGTCTGTTTAGCAAACCCCTCCTCTTGCTTCAGGTAACACTGCTGATTCAAGTTTGCTATTTTCCATATTTAATTTTTTATTTACCATACGCCTTGAGTAGATTTGAGGGTTAACAAAATGCTTACCAAACACTTTCAGGTTATCAAAGGAAAGTAGATAAGGGAAACTACCTTTAGCCAGAATAACATGTAAGATCAAATTAAAAGTCTTAAATATATATATATTATTTTTTAAAATAATGACATTTAATATCCTCTGTCTTTGAAATATGGAAGGTCTTCAGAACTGTTGAATTATTTTTTAAAAGGTTTAGTTTAGATTATTTTATGATATTTTAGTTCTTTGAAAACTGGTTACCTGCCCTGACGGGTGGGGCCCAGTTGGTTGGGCACCATCCTGCAAAGCAAAATGTCACTGGTTCGATTTCCCATCAGGGCACATAACTGGGTTGTGGACTCGGTCCTCAGTCAGGGCTGGTCCAGAGACAACCAGCTGATGTTTTTCTCACACATTAATGTTTCTCTCCATCTCTTTCTCCCTCCTTTCCCCTCTCTCTAATAAATAAATAAATTTTAGAAAATTGCTCACACAAATACATGTCTAATTCCTTGCTCAAAATGTGGCCCATGGACCAGTAGCAGGATCACCAAGGAGCTTGTTAGAAATGCAAAGTCAGGCAGATCTATTAATCAGATTTAGATTAACTAAATGAGAATCCCTGGGGGCTCAAGAATCTGGATTTTATTAAGCCCTCCCAGTGACTTCTAGCTGCGAAATTTTGAGAATTACTCATATCACATCACTGCTGCTCACAGTGTACAAGCCATGGATGAAATTATGCCCCCTCCCAAATTCGTATGTTGAAGCCTTAACCCCGCAATGAGACTGTATCTGACTATAGGGTTTTTAAGGAGGTAATTAAGGTTAAATAAGGTCATAAAAATGGGGTCCCGATCCCTTAGGATTTTGGCCTTATAGGAACAGAAAAAGAAAATGATGCCCCTCTCCCACTCCATCTCCCTCTCATTCTGCGCCCCCACCCCGCCCTGCCATACACACACCACCTGAGAACACAGTGAGAAGGCAGCTGTCTGGAGGGGGTAGGGGGAGCTCTTACCAGAACACCACCATGCTGACACCAGGATCTGAGACTTCCAGGTTCCAAAACTGTGAGCAAACACATTTCTGTTGTATAAGCCACTCAGCCCTTGGTATTTTGTTATGGCCACCAGAGCTGACTAAGACTAGATATGAACCACGTGGGGATCATGTTAGAATACAGATTCTGATTCAATAAAGAGGTGGAAACTGGTCTCCTGCATGAGGCTGTTTTCCTGGTCCATGGGCCACACTTCGAGTAACAACGAATAACAAGGGCTTTCTGTTTTACCCAGGACGAAATCCAACCACCCATCTTGACCCGTAAGGCCGCACATGCTCAGGGCCCACCTCTACCTCTGGCCCCGCCTTGTGCTTCTCTCCCGGCCACACTTCAGCTCTCTGCCTGCCTACCTTTTCCCCAAACATGCTAAGCTTCTCGCTTCTTCTTTCTGCCTCAGGACCACGGCACTTCACTTACCCTTCTGCATTTGCCCCGAGCTCTTTGAACAACTGCTCCCTTCTCGTCTTTCAGACCTCAGTTCCGACACTGTCTTCTCAGAGAGAACATGACTCCTATCTGAAGCAGCCCATGTCCTGTCCCCATTCTGTCACAACTTTGCCTTTCACAACTTTCTTCTCCATCTGAAACTATTTTGCCCTGTTATAAATTGTTTATCCTCTGTCTCCTCCACAAGAATGCAGGCTCCAGGAGAGCAAAACTGGGTCCCTCTTGTTCACCTAAAAATATTTGTTGGTGAAAGAGCTGCTGTGATGTAACTCCTCACAAGGTCCAAATACTGACATGACAGGACTACTCTCTTCCTCCATCACTGGGCAAATGAAGACATCGGACTCCACTCACTGGCTGTTCACCGAAGTCGTGACCTGCCTGGCCCTGTTTTGCTGTCTCTGGTGTTCCCTGTCACCCATTCTCTCTTGTCTGTGTCTCAGTGAGGCCTGTCTGACATCACGGCTTCCAGGGTGTCAACCCCTGGGTCATGATGCAGGGTTTGAAATTGGCCAGAGCCTGGTGCTGGCACTCCTGAGCCCCTGAGTACAGTCGCCTTCCTGCTCTCGACTGAACTTCTGCCTCATCTTTAAGACGTGGCACCAGGTCTGGCTGCCCCAAGCCAGGCACTGACTCCAGCTAGTGGGGCTGGGGCCCTGACGCACTGTCTGCTTTGTGCTGTGACTTCCCTGGAGGGGCTGGGTTCTGCCCCTCTGGCAGCTGCCCCTAGAAGTGGCTGTGAACCTGCCATAAACAAATGACAGCTCACAACAGTTTACAGGAGCCCACAGTGCACTTCTCTTTCTAGCTCCACATCCAGTGACTTCACAGCAGGAGCTTGCAGTCTACGACAGTGGGATCATTTACAACAGAGAAATGGGCAAATGCTTACTTCACAACTTGGTTCCGCCAGAGACTCGGTTGTTAAATGTTTCATTCAGCACCACACCGACTAAATAAAGTCCACCTGCACTGGAATAGCTCCTGTTCTCTGGGCGTCTTCTGCTGTTTGTCACACCGTCCAGAGAGATGTCTCCACAGTGCCCCTCAGCCACCTCCACACACCAGACTGAGTCAGACTGGGCAACACATACACACACACCCCATAGTGAGGTCTCATTGGCTTGGAGTCTTTAAAACACATTGCAAATTCTGACAAATGTGCTCAGTACTCTAAGAGGTGCTTAAGAGAGACACAAACAAAAACAAGGCCCCAACTCTTGAGACAACGCAATATAACTTGAAATTTATAAAAAGAAAATAATGAATACTCATGTTTATTATCATTCTCCCTAAATTTTTTCCTAGATTCTCTTCTGAGTTTTCATAGACCAGAGATAAACACAATTTATGTCACTGATATTGTCAAAGGTGTCGGCACAAATACGAGTGAGTTCCCTAGAAGAGGGAGAATATAGCTCGTACTGCTGGGAAGGTAGGCCAAAGGCGTCACCACATTCACGCGTAATTGCTCACATGCTGCCTCAAGACACTCTTGCTTCTTGTCCAGCCCAACATTTAAATCTGTGATCATCAACCAGGTCGGGGGTGGTGAGGACCAGTGGCCTCTGAGGGTCAGTCTCAAACCTTGAGCCAGGGCAGCCCATCTAATGGTGCTACACCCCTTCTTCATGAAATGCTGCTGTTTTAAATGTCAGATTGTGTGTTTTGCACACATTTATATCTTATTTCCACAATTAAACTGTAGGCTTACATATTTTTTATTTCTTCCAGGATTCTGGAGAAGTCCTGACAACATTATAAAGTTAAAATTTGCTGTATGTCAAAAAAAAAAAATTTAAAAACCCACACTGTAAATATAATTTAAGGAAAAATGACAAAATGCTAAATTTATATGCAAAATGTTACATTTATAACAGAATTTTAAAACCATTTATAATCATTTGGGAAGAAATGCATTCCCCTTCCCCAAACAGGCAAGAATAAAAAGGGAAATTCTCAAAAATGCACAAATGACCAAGAAACATTTTCAAACTATTATTATCCCTACAAGTTATCAAAAAGATGCAAATTTCAGCAACAATAAGATGCCTTTTTTACCTATTAAATCAATTTTAAAATTGTTTAAATGATTATATTTTATGTAAATGACTTTGGGGGAAATAGGTGCTATCTCACAGTTCTGGGAGAAGTATAAATCTTTTTGGTATTGCAAAAAAGAGAGAAATTAGAAGGAGCACAAGTTTGTGAAAATAGGAAATAAATAGATTATAGTGCATATATAGAACAAAATATAATAAAGCAATTACAATATTATTATAGAAAAATAATGACACAGAAAAATGTTCATGAAATGTGCTAATAATTAGTAATTGTAGAAAAATATAGAAATGTACAGAAATATCATAAACATAGATTGCACTGTAACAAGAGAAAATGGTAAACGTTTAAGGTTTTGGTGGTGTTTAAAATAAAAACAGTTCATTATATTTGTGGATCCTCAGTGAGGTTTTCTTCTCAACATGGAAAATAAGGGAGCCCCCTCTCTCAGTTTTCCTGTATTCATTAGGAATAACTCATCATACAACGAACAAAGATTTCTTCAGGCAACTTGTATCAATAAGCAAATACAATATATCACCTACTAGAAGATCAGAACATACATCCAACCCAGGAGTCAAGTTCTCAGTCATAGACACATGCCAACAATAAAAAGTACCCATTAGGGGCTGGTACCAAACGTTTCAGCCTTGGACTTAGATATAAAAACATCGTATAGGGTGCTGAGTCCAGGTTCTATGATGGGGAAGGGAAGATGTGTTCGGCAGGGTGCAGAGGGCCTGGAACTGGGGACATGGTGGAGACAGATCCCAGCTGCATGCCCTCCACTTCTCTATAAGGGAAGTACATGCCCTGAAGACCTCAAGAAAACCAATGACCTCTGGCCCCAGAGCGTCCTTCCTAGCAGATTCTCTGTCTTGTTCTACCCACGCCTCATTGCGAAAATGTGTCCTTGAGCAGCCAAGCTGTAGCTCACAAGTTGTGTTTCTGCGCTGCCAAATCAAAAGCTCAGATAGCACTGGCGGTTCAACAGCAGGACCCAGACTGTGCTGAGTCCCCACGGTGCAGGCTTCCTTGGTGAAGCCCTCCCAGGATTTCAGAAGGACTGAGAGAGTGTTTTCTATGTTAGTTTAGATCCTTACTTGCCCAGAGCCTGGAGATGTGGGTGTAACTGCATTTCTGAAAATGACATTTTTTCATCCTCTTCTAAAATGAAAGCTGTCCTGCTTTTCTCCCCACCAAAGCCTCCTTCCCCCACCACCATAAATTCAATCTAGACTCTAACACTTCTCACATTTCTCCACAGAGCCAAAAACAGTGTCTCCACATGAGAATCTGCTCTCTACCACCTACTTAGCCAAGTGGTTGAACTGGATGGAGTGCATGTGCGCAAACCAGACATGCATACATCAGTCCACAAAGTCCAGCTAGGTGGGCCTTGGTCCTCGAGGCTGCTCTAACAGGATGCGGTAGCTCAGTGGTTTGTAAACGCTGGACACTGATTTCTTACAGTGCGGAGGCTAAAAGACCAAGATTAAGGAGCCTGCTGATCAGTGTCTGGTTCACCGTCGGCAGCTTCTAACTGTAACCTCACATGGCGAAAGGGGTAAGGGGAGCTCTCTGGGGTCTTTTCTATATGGGTCTTAATTCTGCTCCTGGAGGCTCCACCCTCATGACCTAATCACCTCCCAAAGGCCTCACCTTCTAATATCATCACCATGAGGGTTAGGATTCAATGTGAATTTTGAGGGGACACAAACATTCAGACAATAACCGGCAGGTCCGCCCACAGCCCAGAACCTGAAGCTAAGCTGAAAAAAAATCACTCGGAGCAAATGCCAAACATAGAAAACAACTTCATCCTCTTGCATTGTGTGCTACTCTTCTCCTTGAGATAGAATTGACCAGAAATTTTTTAATGCCTTTTTTGATACTATTGAGGTGCCTAGAAATGTAAAAAGAAAGAAAGAAAACCGCAGTTAAGTAAGAGCCAGGAAACACTGAAGGAGGAACATTGCCCAGCACGTACTGTTTGTAGCAGGCTGCATAAGCAACAGGAAAAAGGAACATAAGAATTACTTTGACAAGGGAGGATATTAATTACATGGGAATTTCATCTTCTGCTTTTAAGAAAAACGAGGAAGTTTCATCCCTGCCCCAGCAACAATGCACTAACCACTGCTTCAGGCCGATAAGAAACCCCCGCAACCTTGAACTCTTGTTCTTCTCCAGTGAACTTTTGTTCAAAACAATCCTCCCCAATTTCCTCCTAAGACCTAATAAAAACAAACCCCTCCCCTTTGTCCCCTGGACTGGTCTATGGTTTTGCCATAGCTTGCTTGTCCCAAGTTGCAATTCTGTGCGACTCCCAGTGAACCTATTTGGCTGGTAAAACAACTGGCTGTTTTCATTTGAAGGTTGACAGGACTGTAAAGGCTCAGGGTCCACAGGGACCTCGGAGATCATTTTTACCACTTTCCTCCTAATGTGCCCTCCCTCTGATCTCCCTAGAGGCATCATGCAGCCTCTCACCGCACAGCCCCAGCCAACGTCCTGCTCACTGCTTTCAAGGTGGCCCAGCCCACAGAGTTCTGATCATCAGAAAGGGCACTGCTCTGTTGAATTAAAATCTGCCTTTCCAGATCTCACACTCTGCTTCTAGCTCCGCCTGTATAAGACCAAAAGGTAGAAAATCTAATGTCTTTTTGTGTTGTTAATTTTAATTATGTAGTTTTAGGAACAGGAAAAGGTAGGAAACCCTTAAAAGTGATGCAGTGATAGTAGGACGATCCACTGAAAATTCTCACTAAGCTCGTTTACTGTTTTGGGACAAGTGCTCACCAACGAGAGAAAACTTGGAAGAGGTCAGGAGTACTAGGCATTGACCATAGGAGAATTTAAAATCTCAACAGTACTCTAAACATGTTGAATTGTTTTCCTCAGCAACCATTCCTCGAGACGTGAGAGCCCATAAAAAAATTAATTTGTACAAATACTGTTTTCATATCTTTCCTCACAAACAATAGAAACATTATAAATGTTATAATGTTTATGCGTTAACATGATTAATGAACAATCAATAGGAGGTCCATGTGTCACTGCTTCACATTTACTGCCTTACAATTATTTCTGAAAATAACTGGGTACATGTGGATCACCTATCCACATTGCCCTTCCTACAGGCACTATGAAAATTAATAAAGGAAACCTCAACTGAAGTTGGAGTTGGCCAGTCCCACAGACGGGGCTCTCATACCCTACCCACCATTGTCAATCACCCCAAACAGGAAGAGACGTACCTTGCATCTCCAACAGGAAGATGTATCTACTTTACCACCCTGGCAGGAGGAAGAAAGATTTTCTTCTTGCCCAGCTACTAGCCCAGACAATAAGAAACGCCACAACTCAGCCCATGAGAAGTTGTTGTCTCCTGGAACTCCTACTTTCCTCCAGTGAACTGTTATTTTTCTTTGTCTAATGATATTCTTGTTTCACCCTCCTTTCTATAAAAGCCTTCCATTTTCCAAAACTGCTCAGAGTATCTCTTTGCTTGCTAGATGAGATGCTGCCCATCTCATGAATTATTTAATAAAGCCAATTAGGTCTTCAGATTTACTCAGTTGAATTTTGTTTTATAACAGCACAGAGGAAACGCAGTAGTGAAAACCCCACAAACACTAGAGAGAGCTGCGTTTCTGCCCAGATAGGTGCCAACCATCCTCTGGTGAGAGCAGAGGATTTGGCTCTTTCTTTTTCTGTGAACTTCCTCTTGATGACTTTTCATCTGCTAGTCAATGAGATCGTCTCCATACTTCCGACTACTCTTCAAGACAAAACTACACAAGGGCCAAGTTACCTCGAGCCGTGACTTGCATCTCTTCATTTCTAGGGCTCGTTGTTCAGCGTTCTGAGAAGTTCAAAGCAGGCAAACAAGGGTAAACCCTGGCTTCTCTCAGGCTGTATCATCAAAGGTCCAAAAAGCAGCCCAAAGAAATTTCGCTTATTTAATGAAAGGAAAGGCTCAGAGGTTTTTCTGAGTTGAGATTAGTAAAAGGCATTCTAGCAGCATTCATATTTTTGTTCTAACCCATGCAAACCATAAATGAATTTCTTCTAATCTAATATTTTGTGGTAAAATTATTCATCCAGCCTCAGCAGGGCACAAAGCCTTTGGGGCTGGAAAGTTGTTTACTATTAATTTAGGGACGCCCTTATTGAATTTGCCAATGTTGGTGTTTTGGGTTTGTATGCAAATAGCCCTTCAATTACATTTTTCTTTTCTTTTTCCCTTCTGGCAACTTTGCAAGCTCTTTAAGGACACAAGTCCTGACTGTGGACATCCATGTGCCAGGGCAAGCACGGTGTCTCTCACAGAGTGAGCCGTCAGTAAATATGTGTTGAGTGAGCAAATTCTTGTGGAAGGGAGCATTTACACAATGCACATTATTTAGGGGTAAAAATTACAAATACTTTCAAATGAGATACGTACTAACAAATTCTTCTGGGGTGAAGAAACACAGAGAGGGCCACAGCGCTGCCCAGATGCACGACTCCTGCGAACCCCATTCTCATAAACTACTTGGCCTTTATTAATTTATTTTTCATCTAACTAAGATGAAATAAGAAGGAAATGTAGAATTTTTCCCATTCTTCTGTCGAGTAGCCACTGCAACTGTAATTTCAGTGTTGTACTACTTAAGCACTCAATCCATGTTTTCATATACTAAGATATCAAAGAAAATATGTGTTTCAAAAACATCTCCAGGGCTCAGTGGGTGGACACGATGGCTTCTGAAGGTCACGCTGGAGAACAGCGCCTTCACCCGGGAGCCATCGCCAATGCCTGAAAATGCCCAAGGGCGGGAAGTGTGTCGGTGTCTCAGACCTTCAGGCCAGCCATCCTGGAGACGTGATTTGAGTGAGTCCTTTTAAAATCAGAACGTAAAGAGGTAATGAAAACACTGCCAGGCGGCATCGATGAGGTACAATGTCTCCAGTAGGCACAGAGGACAGGGGCGTGGGAAGAAATCATCGCTGGCAGCAGGGGCCCACCTCTGCAGCTTGCAGGGTAGGCGGAAACAAAGCACTACAGACCCCCTTCAGGAACGATAGGTGAATACAGGGAGAGGCTCTGCGAAAATGGATCTGATTTAACAAGTGACACAGCAGGAGTGACAAGCCTAAGGGAATAAATATTCACCTCTTACTCAAATAAAATAAACATCGAGGCCCCTAGCAGGCTTCTTAAAAATGTCGTGGATCTGGACACTCCATCCAAATAAAGAAAAGTAAAAGAAATGTGACACGTGACAACAACAAAAAAAGACAAAAACAAGTGAAATCCACATTGAGAAGCAAGTATCTTTGAGATTAAATAAGATTCGAAGCATGTAGTAGTTTCATGAGATGGTAGAATTTTACCAAACAAATGCGTCCTTAAGAGTTTTAGAAAAACTCCAAAATATTTTACTCTTGTGGGACTTGAAACATATCTGGTTAGAACTTCATGAAGTCGCAACTGAAGAATTCCCTCAACTTGCTAACACCAGGACCTTATTGTGAGACATTCTTTACCAAACGTGCCGCATGAAATATGTACAGCTTACAAGTTCAAAGGGAAGTAAACGTACTTTTAAGAAACAGAAATATGTTTATCAGCAAATTTATGTTTCAACAAATCTCTTATGCTTAGACTCGGGGTAAGAAGTGTCCATAGGAACAGTGCTGATTTTGCACCTGATCACGTGACGAAGCCCACACTATATTTAAAATCTTAGGCTTTTTAAAGCTGAAAGAAACTTTAGAAAGCAAATTAGACATTGCTGAGAAGATAGGTTCAAATTCTGCAGAATACAGAATGCCTTGGTCGTTTGTCCAGGAATAGAGTCTACAATGGCCCAGACTTAGTCCTCCCAGCCAGGTGACAGCAGGACTTTCCCAGTATGAGGATTTCATCACCTCTGATCTCCTCGGCCTCAGGTTTCTGCACCCTCCAAAGCAGCACTTGAAAGCAATCTATCTGTACTTGGCGAACTTGCCTAATCAAGAAATAAATCAACATATGGAAACACATAGAAGTTAGCCTTAATCTGTGTAAAACTTTTGTTGTCTTAAGTCCATAAATCTGATGGAACCCAAAAAATGTAGAAGTGGAAACTGCCAACCACTGTAGTGATAACTCTAAAAATGAGACTGAAGTGAAGTCGTTTCTAATAACCGCAATTGTTGAGGTTTTCTTTTCCCTCAGTTCTTATTGTGTGTTTCAAATTCTTTTGGAAAGTAAAGATTTCACACGATTGATTGACATTGAGGTATTCTGTACCCAAAAATCATGACCGTTCCTTCAAGGTATTTGCATGTATATTTCAAATTGAGTCTTTCAGTGTGCTCAGACACTAGGCAGAAGTGACAGACAGATTGAAAAAGCAAGGGGAATAATTGATAAACCAAGACCCCAGAGAGACAGAACAACAAAGCATCAAAAACACAAGTGGTAGCAATCCCACTTCCAGGCACGTATGAAGTGAAACCTGGTACTCAGAGACATGTGCGTGCAGGAGCGTGCACAGCAGCCCTATTCACGGTGGCCGAAAGCTGAAAACAGCCTAAATGTCTCTCAACAGGTGACTGGATAAACAAAGTGTGGTGTATGATTTCTCCTCAAGATCCTATTAAAATTCAGATGTCTGGTTGTTTGTTTAGCCAAACTTTCTAGTAGACTCATAGGTTCCATGAGGGCAAGGACTTGGCTCTTTTCGTTACCAGCTAATTTCTCCGCACCTATCACATACTGAGTGGGTGCTATGATCTGAATGTTTGTGTCTCCAAAAGTTCATTTGTTGAAATCACAAATCCCCAAAGGAGATGATATTAGTAGAAGGGATCTTTAGGGAGTACTTAGGTCATGAGGGTGGAGCCCCCGTGAGCGGGACTGGTGTCTTATTAAAAGGCCCCAGGCAGGCCCCCAGCCCCATCAACCATTGTGTGCGAGCACAGCGTGAAGGGGTACCACCTACAAACTAGAAAGAGGGCCCTCACTCAACCATGCTGGTTCCAGTCATAGCCGCCTGAACAGACTGAAACAGTGGTGCTCGCCAACATTGAGTCATTTATTTTGATGATTGCAGCCATTCCCATTTCACAGATGAAGTGGGGAGAGAGAATAAAAAGTTGCTTGCACGTGACAGAGCAGAGGGAAGACAAGGGATTTAGTGTCCTAACCAAAAGTATGAGAAAAGAGGGAGAATAAAGGGGATATATGCATAGAAATTAAAAAGAATGAAGAAGGTAAAATTAACACCTGCAAGTGACAGAGACAGAAGCAACTCCCAAACCTGCATGTGCCTATTCCCAGCCTAAATTCCCCAGTGGTTCTCCATGGTTTAACCTGCGAGTACACAGCCAAAGCTGCTCTCCCTAGTCTGACCACTGGGCCCCTCTCGCCCCCGTGTCCACAGTCACAATGTCCCGCTTTGCCGGCCAGAAATGCTCTCACCTGCCCCTCCCTCACTTTTGCCTTCTACCTGGAGAATACCCTCCTCACTTTCTACTCCATCTCTCTGCTCCCACACTGACGCTCTGAGAAGCCTCACCAGTGTCCCCTCCACAAACTTAGGGTCTCTTTCTGGGGCCGGACCCCAGTTTTATGGGTCTGAAGTTGAGGTGGTATGGGGGGAGGCCCTCTTTACAGAAAATAACACAAAATCCCAAAGTGCACATTCACTAGAATGAGAAAATCAGTCATGATAGATTATATAGCTATAACATCTGACAAATACCACATATATTTTTGTGAAGGCCTTACATACCTCGCCTCTCATTTTGAGCTGCATACCCTTTAATCACCTCTTCGTAGAACAATTTTATACTTTCTACGTATTATACAGAGAATAGAGAGAGCCATTCCCTTTCCTCTAACGTAGTTGATAGTAATTTGATTTACATCATAGATTACTTGAAAACATCTCTTCTAGTTTCCCAACTCCGTACTGGTAATATCATGTAAAGTTTTAAGGTTGCTGCCAAATCTGGGGAAACCTCTCTCAAGTTTTTCCATGAGCATATCTTCTGCTTACAATATCAGACACGTCTGATAACTTGAAGAACATTGCACAGACCAGCTCCTGGCTCCATACCTTTAAATCACGTTTCTCTTCCATTACTCACCTAGTTCTGGTGCCAGGAGCTACAAGACAAATTTAAACTGTGATATAGCCTCTGATCATGAAGCTTATGTCACAGCACCGGTGAGCCAGAGCAGTGGGTTATAGGAGTATTTCTGGAAGTATTTCTGCATGAGGGGGGGCTACCAATAACTTAACTAAAATCACGTAAACATGTCTCACTAAACCCAAACAAAATTTATCCTGAACTCCCCCTTTTCTTAGCCAGTTCCCAAAATGCCCTTGGGTGCTTTTGTGCCACCTCATACAAGGAGAAATATGACAGAGAGGTAAGTGTAGAAGAAACGTAATTTGAACTGGTTCCTTTAAAAGAGCTTACTTTTGTGGATTTTGTAAAAATATGTGGCCCTGGCTGGGTGGTTCAGTTGCTTAGAGTGTAGTCCCATGCACCAAAAGGTTGTGGGTTTGATTCCCGGTCAGGGCTCATACCTAGGTTGAGGCTCGACCCCTGGACAGGGCATCTATGGGAGACAGTCGATTGATGTTTATCTCTCACATCAGTGTTTCTCTCTCTCTCTCTCTCTCTCTCTCCATCCCTCTCCCAACCCCTAAGATCAATTTAAAAACAAAAACAAAAACCATATCCTCGGGTAGTGAGGATTTTTAAAAAAGCAAAAATGCGTGCATGTACGAGCACAGTGCGAGGGCCTTAGAGGGGGCCTATGCTCATGAGCAGGCCCTGAAGTGTTAGCTTCCTCCGCATAAGTGTGCTTCTGGGCCCTCCCGTGGTTCCCTGTGCATGTTTCCCTTGTGGCTCAAACGTTTTATAATTATAATGACTTATTTGTCTGTTTCCTAGCTAAGTTGTGACAGAGTTGTGACTCCTTGAGGGCAGGAACACATCTGTTCATATTGGTATCTCCACTGCCTACAATGCCTGGTGCATCAGTAAAAAGTTGTTGAAGGAGTGGATGAATGTATGTATGAGTAAATTCCTAGGGACGGATAAGGAAAGAAAGGGCAGAAGTGTGGGGTCAGAGAAGCTCCCTGCTCACCACCAGGGGGTGCTGTTGAGTGGTGTTAGATGGTAGGTCAGCTGGGTAGGGTAATGGGTAGAGCAATGGTGCGCGATTGGCAGTTCTTTTTATACTTGAAATCAGATTTTTGTAGCTCTGGAGACACGAGAAAGGCAAGACGGGCCTTGTACAATCAAGTGAGTCAAGGAAATGGAAGCTGAAAAAGAAAAGCTACCTCTGCTTTGGAGAATCACTGAATTGGCAAACCACCTCCATTTCCAACTCTGCTGCGACCTGAGCCTTTGATGATGGCTAACATTGGGAGTATTCTGGAAACACCACACCCAGGTCTGCTCCTTATATTTATAGAGCTTTTAGCACAAAGGCATTTTCATCAAAGCACTTTAAGAGCCGGGCACACCCTGTCACACACAGGAGCTCCATGAAAGGAACTGCAACTTCAGAGCAGCCCGAGGCTTGAGCTGGCACACAGGAATGCTCGTGGAACACACTCCCTGCCCCAGGCGAGCAGCCCAGGCTGCAGCTGGTGGGAAGGACGACACCGGACGGGGCCAGCCGAAGCCTGCTGTGGGACCCTGACCAGTACTTCTGAAAGAAAGCCTAGACTTGATGCACACTGACCATGCACCAAGCAGGCTAGTAGGTTCTTTACATACTTTATCTCACTTCATCCCAACATTATCCCCATTGTGCAAATGAAGAAACTGAGGCTGAGAAAAGCAAAATAACTTGCCTCAGGGAAATAACCGGAAAGAGCTGAAGCCAAGGTCAAAACTTAAATCCATCTATATCAACAACCATGTACCTTTTTGCTGCGCTCCTAATACATAATCTAAATTTATCAGGAGAAATGAAAAACTTAATATCAAATGAGCCTGACATGATTTTAAGACAATTTTTATTACTTGATTCCGAGATCATCATGACGCCTTCAGCATAATTCAAACAGGCCCAGAAAAAGAGGGTCATCTAAGCCCAAGTTTTAGCCAACACTTCTGAAGCCCCCATGCATCCCCAGGGAAGGTCTGGAGACGATGATACATGCTATTTTTGTCATAGGCACCCATCTCAAGGACTATGATTACTTTGGTTTCATTTGCCCCCGACTCAAGACCCCAGTGAGAAGCCAAGGCAAATTACTTCCAAGAGGCCAGCCCAACAGCACAGCACCTACTCTGCTAGTTACAAATGCCAGAAACACAGAAAGTCTTGTGTAGACCTTATGACTCTGGGAAAGTCATTATACTGCCTTCACTGTCTCTGGAAAACAAGGGTGTGCAACTGCAGAGCCCCCAGGGTACCACAATGAGCATTCTCCAATGTCATTTAAAGTTCCCTATAAAATTCACCTCTTCTTGGAGACCTTGGACATTTTCCACCAATAAAATCTGCTGAAAATTTCTCCTCTTAGAAAGAGTACAGATTTAAGTCCCAGTTCTGTCTCCAACTAGCTGTCTGATCCTGGGCACATTTCTTAACTTCCTCATCTGTACAGCAGAGATGACACTGCTTACCTGACACGTTGCTATGTTAACTAAGCAGACAAAAATGTTAGCTATGTGAACAAAGGGCAATGTAAAAATGTTAGCTCCATCATATGATAATAATGACTAGCATAATCGTGTTATTTATTATTTGTTTTCGCTATTATTAGCAACACTATCCTCTCCTGGGCAAGGTCCCTTGTCCTGAATCAATTGGTATGTCCTGATTTAGAACCTAGTGGGTACTGACTCTGTCCTAACAACTTACAGAGCAACCAAAGACACATAAGCACAGGAGGAGACCAAATCAATAAAATAGAAAGTTTCATAATGGAGGGGAGGCTTTAGCTCGGCTACTAGGCATAGGATTTCACTGGGATAAACGGACCCAGGTTAGAGAGGGAGGAAGACGTTGGGGAGTTGTGGGATGACTTCCAGTCTGATGAGTCCTTACTTCAGAAGAAGGGGACTTTTATTCATTCAGAGTGAAACATCACAGTAAGTATTCAAAAGTGTTGACCACTACTGACTTGTAGTGTTTGCCGGTTTCCATGGTGTCAGTAGTCCCACCATAGCTGATTTCAGGTTACCAATAAAACTGAAAGCAGAGTTGGGAAAAGATGCTCACTGGCCACCATTATATATTATGTCCACCATCCAAATACAGTTGATGTCAATAACCTCAAGAGTATAGATAATAGAAAAATGGAGTAGAATTAGAAAGTGATGATTTTGAATATGCATTTTTATAGTTTTTAATATAATTTAATGATAACTTTATATTATTTAATTTTTCCAGCTTTATTGACATATAACATGTAAATTTAAGGTGTACAATATGATGTGACATTCATATATATTTCAAAATGTTTTCCACAATAAGGTCAGTTAGACACCTCCATCTCCTTACAAAATTTCCGTTTTGTTGTTGCTGCGGTGGTGAAAACATTTTTTATGATTTACTGTCTTAGCAACTTTCAAGTATAAGTACAAAATTTTTAACTATAGCCACCATAATGTATATCAGATCCCCAGAACTTATTCCCCTTGTAACTGGAACTTTGCACCTTTTGACCAAGATCCTATATCCCCCACTCCCCAGCCTGCGGCAATCACCATTTTCCTCTGTTTCTATGAGTTCAATATTTTTAGATTTCACATAGAAGTGAGATCAGACAGTATTTGTCTTTCTCTGTCTGACTTATTTCATTTAGCATAAAGCCCTCAAGGTCCATCCATTTCATTGAAATGGCAGGACTTCATTCTGTCTTATGGCTGAATAATATTTTATATTATATATTGCATTTCTTTATCCATTCATACATTGATGGACATTACTTAATTTTTAATTATGGCTATACTTAACCGACTTGCAAACTTCCTGGAAACTTAACAATCAGCTCTTGTGACTCGACAACCCAGCTCTGGGATACCACTGAGGCCCTTGCAATAACCCAGGGGAAAGACACTCACAGCTTGGACCAAGATGTTATTTGGGAAGTGATCAAAAAGGGCCAGTTTTGGTTACATTATGAAGATAGAGCTCAGAAGATTTGCTGGTAGAGGGCATATGGAATAGGAGGGAAAGAAAGAAACCAAAGGTGACTCCTAGGGCTTTATTTGTCTTTCTTCCTACGTCCTCCCACAAAATGCAAGAGGGTGACCTATCGAGTTTCTCTTGTCCTTTCTCTGTGTCATAGTCTCCTCCTTCTAACTTAGCCCCAGCTACACGATGGGAGAATTCTGTGATCTAAGGCCTCTGGCCTTTTTCTTTCATAGAGAAGAAAGAATTTGATAAAAATTCTTGCTTTCCACCAAGGAAGTCTTCTAAAACTATTATTTTCTTTGCAAAAATAGCATCCCTGTTTTATTTAAATATATGCGGGGGGTGGGGAGAGGGAGGAGAATGGAGGAGGAGAAGAAAAAGAAGAAGAGAGGGAGGGGAAAGGCAAGTGAAGGGGGGAGGGGCGTACGCCCTGGTGGCCTGGAGGGTAGTGGGGGTGAAATGTGTTCCAAGCCCTGAATGGAACCCTTTTGTGCTTTACATTCTCATACGTAATTGAAATACTTTACAATAAAAATATATTAATATTTTTATAATAAAAATCTGACGCAAAAGGAGGGAATAGTCACCGGTAAAATACATATTGACTAAATTCAGCCTAAAAAGAGAGACAGAATGAGACAGAGAGTGTGAGCGCTCTAGGCAGCAGGAGGCCCTGGCAGGGACATGCAGGTCAGCAGTGGTCGCTAAGCGGTGGCATGGTACAAGACAGGGAGCTGAAAGACCTGCATTCCATTCAGAAGTCTGTCAGGCAGCACGAACCCGGAGAACTTCTTTAATACCCTGTGCCTCGGAGGGGGAAATGCTCATATGTAAAGTGGGCGTAAAAATGGCCTCACATCGTCCTATTGTGGTCAGGATCAGCTAAGGGGACAAAATTCAGGTGTGGAGGTCTTTTGAGGGGACTAGACACTTACACATGTGAGCCTTCACTGCTAAAGTGCTTGGAATGTTGCCACGATGCATGCAAAGCCACACTGACATCCTTATTTTTAAAGAAATTGGAAAATATCCATTAATACTTTTCCACATAAAGGGGTAGGATGGATCTTAGGACCGGGTCGGACCACCTAAGGGTGTCAGCTGCTTTCACAGAAGCCTGTAACCATGTGACCCGTAGTCATTCTAACTCAGTTAGCTCTTTTTTTTTGTACCCAATTGACCTCATTGAAAATAATGAGAAGGACTTGTCCCAGGCAGAACTGGGTAAGGGAAGTTGAACTGACAACCTGAGTCTGGACAACACTTAGCTGCGTCCACTTGCTTTCTAAAGTCTCATCTTTCGAAGTTTACTGCTCAGAGAGATGGTAGGCAGGGTGGAGGCTGTGGACCAAGTCCTGGCCCTCTGGACAGAGCACTTAAATAATCAGGGGACATCAGACCATTTGCTGGAGACAGTGGAGTGTCCTTCAGGCTTGGCACGCAGACACTGCCCGTCTCTGAGAAGCCACCCGGCCCTCAGACGAGACATCTCATATTGACAACCTCCCAGGGCTCCTGAGTTAATCAATAACAGCATTCCTCCTCTAAAAGCTAAAGAGACAGGCTGCTGCATATGTGATCACTAGAATTTAATTATATATCTCATTGATTTTTAATTAGAACTCGGGTAAGGGCCTCATCTATTTAAAAAAAAAAATTCCAACTGTTAAAGGGGTTTTACCCAGTCCATCAGGTAATTTGAAATGCACTACTCCTCCTGACCTTTAACCCTCTCGATGAGGGGGAAACATGCTAAGCAACCTTCGCCATGAGAATAAAGAACCTGACACCAGCTAGCATTTCTCCAAAATTTTTATTCACGTTCTGTACTTCAGCATGTAAGACAGACAGCAGGAGAAACAACAGTGAGGGCTTCTGTGTTGTTACTTATAATTAATTCCAATTAATAGTGCAAAAGGTCCCATTGGCTCTGATCCCTGATCTAATCTCTTTGAGACGTAGGTCCAAAGCCATAGTCTGGCTCTGAAATCAGATCTGGCACCAAAGCTTGCCTCGTTTGACCCATTTTCAGGTGGAGCTAGGGCTCTTCAAAGCTCCCGGTGCCCCCGTGCTCAGCTCCTCCAGGCTGCAAGGTGAGTGCTCTGCAAGCTGGAGGTGGACTGTGGACCCAGGGCCAAGGCTTAGTCCTTAGAAAAGGTCCAATTGCTGCTTATACTTATTTGCACAGAGGGACTTAGAGACCTTAAGCTTTGCCATCTAGAGTCCCTAGGTTTCTCATCAAGGTTGTTCTGGGACCTGACAGAGTCGCAAAAGCCACGAGTTGCCACTAGTAAAGAAAAGAAGGTTCATCTGTCAGCACCAGTTAGAACTGCTGACAGGCACACCCAGCAACACAGTGTGGCTGGCATCACTCCAGCAAGGAGCCCAACAGACATGATTTATGGTCCCCAAAATAATAGCACTCTCTATATCCCAGGTACTGTGCTACACTCTTTACATGACTTGTCTCCTTTATCCACAGGTCATAGCTGTTGGGTATATCTTCATTTTACAGGCAAGAAAACCACAGCTTAGGGAGTCTAAGTGATGTGCCCAATCACACACTGGCAGCTGGGCGAGGGTTTGAGCTGCAAAGCCCATGTTTGTATCCCCTCTAACATACTACCTGTCGCATTAGCAGGTGAGCTCTACCAGGAAAGACCTGCCACCTCCTTCACACCTGCCAAAGCATGGCCACAGGAATACTGCCAGCCACGGTGAGAAGAGAGCATCTATTTCCTGCTTTCCTTTCTACCAAACCATCCCGTGAGCCAAGTTAGTCACATTGCCCCACTTTCTTCCTTGTGACATTCACCGTATTGACTTGCACAGAATTGCCCTGCCTTCAAGCACTTCTTTGTGCCAACCCTTTGCACCGAGTTTCCTACTGTCTTCTCTTCTCTTTACTCACTCACTCACTCCAACACATATTTATTGAGCTCCTACTATATATCGGGCATCATGCCACATGCTGGGGATCTCTAAATGGACAAATGAGAGAAACCGTTGTCTTCAGCTTACTTAGGAAGGCAGCCCGGTAAAAAGACTATTGGAAACAATGCGAGAAGGGTTAAGGCAGAGAAAAGCAAAGATAGATACTGAAGAACATCAGAGGGGTCCTCTAACTCAGTCTTGGGAGGGAGAGATGGTCATAAATGGTTTCCCAAAAGATGCCCATCTTTCAGGGCCCAATCCAAATGCCATTTCTTCTTACCACTTCCCATTTTCCTCTTCTTGTGGACCTCTCCTTTACCACCTCATGTGAGGTTAGGTATCCTTTCTCACGCATGTGTTTTAGCACCATTGGCAGACAAAGCTTCAGATAGTAAGAAATATTCTGTAATTTTGAATCCTTCAAAGTACGGAGTGTACTGCTGAATATTAAATGGAGACTAAAGGTTGACTTTAAGTAAGTGGAATTAACACATCTTGTCCAGATCAAATCTGAGTCTTAGAAATCCTCATACAGATCATCACATAATGGGAGCCCTCAATTTGGCCTGAGAACTACAACCACTAAAGTGGGTTCATCATTATGTGGAATTAAACTAAACTTCAGAGAGACGATGAATAAGTCCACTTCCCTGAAATCAGAGTGCTGAGGCAACAGTGGGTGCTGTGGTCAATCACATAATGACCAGCCAAAAAGTCCACAACCTGATCCTGGAACATGGAAGTGTTAGCTTGTGTGACAAGGACTTTGTTGGTGTGAAAAAGTTAAGGATTTTAAAATGGAGAGCTTATTCTGGATTACCTGGGTGGTCCCTAAATGTGAGCATGAGCATTAGAAGAGGGAGGCAGAGGGAGATTTCAGACAGAGGAGGAGAAGGCAATGTGACCATAGAGACGGAGTGGAATGATCAGACCACAAGTCAAGGAATGCTGGCAACCACCAGAAGTTGGAGGTGACAAGGTACAGATTCTCCCCTAGACCTTCTGGAGGGAGCACAGCCCTGCGAACTCCTCAGTTTAGGTGGCTTTAAACTGAGCTTTTACTTCTGGCTTCCAGAACTAGGAGAGCACACATTCGTGTTGTTTCAAGCAACGTGTGTGGTAGCGTGTGATGGCAGCCCTACGAAATGAATGACAGGTGTCTTGGAATACAGAGGCAGCAATGGCAGTGGCAGGAGTTCATGCAGGAGGACCTCTGGCGGCTTCCCCTGTACACTTTCAGGGAGGTGAGCTCCTTCCTAAGCTGGAGATCCGACCTCCAGCTGCCTGCTGCAAGACGCCCTTGGCAACTCTTCTATAGGAAATAGCAGGCTTTGAGTTGTGGGTCACCTGTTTTTTCTTACTTTCTTCCCCATATTTCCTGAAGTCTTTGAAATAGCAATTTTTGAATTATGTCACTGTATTTAGAGATAGCTAACCCAGCCAGAAAAAGAAGCATGAATTCCTTTCCCAGCACTAAAGGAAACCAAAGTTCGCTAAAAGGAACCAGGAATGAAAATGCATAAAAACATGACCTCTAGTTTTCAACAGCCCCCTCCTCTACGATCTCTTCCCTCCCCCTTCTCCTGGCTTGTGTATTGTGGCCAAGGAGCACTACATTTTAGTGTGAGGCTTCTTCGTTTGTTGTGTTTGTTGGCTTGTTGCTACAGGGTAATGGAATAGAAGGAGATGGAAAAGGAGGCAATATTGATAAAAATGTGCCAGGGTCCGTGCATTTTGGTGAGATGATTAGAATACAGTCAGACCTAAGAATTTTCACACACTTAAAGGTGGTCTTAGCTCAATTTCTCCTGAACCCAGTTCCTTCATTCTTCGAGGGAGGCAATTTGATGCTCATTCTTGTGTTGCTGAAGAAATATTTAAAACAAATGAGCCAAAAATTGAAATGGAACATGTTACCTCTATCTGGACTGGGGCTGTTGTAATATAGTGCTCAGCCAGGTTCTTAATGGGACAAAAAGCCCTTAAGTGTTATAAAAATAAGGAATAAGAGGGCAGTGAATTTAGTTAATCCCATTGATTTCCTAATTCTTCACCCTTATTCCAGAAGTATACATTTAAAAATAAGATGTAAGACTGGGAATGTTTTTCAAAGTCCTCATTAAGGTGGGTCGCTGGCATGCTCCCTCTCCATCTCTACAACCTACCGCTATAAAATGTGGACATAAGTGCACGTGGCTCTTGAGGAAACTTTCCAGGCACATATTTAATAAATGAAGGTATTATGCTGTGGGAGGTGGGGACCCAGCGGCCCTGGAAGGGTTGGGTAAGACTCGAAGGTTGCTGTTCTTTAAAGCTTGCCTCCTCTGGGCACCCTAGGTGAGCAGTCAGCCAAGGGAAGTGACTTGGTTGCTCAGCTGCACCAGGAACTGGCAGCTCAAAGCTATCAGTTCACGTGAAGCCCCTCTCCCCCGTGTTTTCAAAAATATTAAAAATTCACATCTAGGAAGTTTAAATCTGGTGTTATAGTAAAGTGAGAGAGATTTCATTTAAATGAAAAATACTATAAAATTTGATATCAGGGGATTCAGTATGCACATTGTTGCCAAGGTTGCCGGAAGTGACTCCAGTAATCTTTTGTAACTCTCTTCCCCTGCAAAAAAACTTTAACTGTCTGCATGCCCACTATGCACACGAAAACCTTTAAGCGTAATCTGCTTTCAGGTACTATAAATAGCATTGTTATTGTCTTTGTGTTGGGGGGAGCTTTTCTCCCAACTTCTCCTCTGGTTGCAGAGTGAAATCAAAAAGCCTGATTTCAATATCTAGCTCCTTCAATGACTTCTGGTATCTCTCTTAGATGTTATTTCTTTTCTGGATACTTCAGCTTTCTTATGTGAGTGCAAAGGGTTTGAGAATTCTTGTTCCCAAAGTAAAAAAAAAAAAAAAAAGTGCCAGGATATATAGAGTTGTATACAGAAAACACTAAATGGTCTTAAAAGATTGTTACTCACTATACAGGTGGGGCTTAAGCACATTTACAGTTGTTTGTATGGAAAATAATATGGTAATTAATAAATAGTAATAAAAGAATAAACTGTTTCTGAACTGTAAACCTGCTTTTGCCCCACCCTGTATTTCAAGGCATTATTTTCTCTCAAGGTCGATATATGCTCAGCTCACTTTCATTTCATTTTTGACTTTTGTCTTCAATTAAGAGGAAAATACCAGTATCCCATAAGAAAAGGTGTGTTTCTGGATGCTTATCCTAAATATTCCAAGCAGGAATCTGGAAAGGAAAGAGCGACCAGATAGATGGATCTTCACAGATGTAGCAACTCAAGGGATCTGGTGAGACAACAGTAGATGGCAAAACCTGTTAACTCTTAGTAGCTAATGTGCCTTTGTATTAAATCTCAGTAATCAATATAGATTTAGATAATTGTCAATATCAGCAAGATTACTTCCTCTTAGCCTAGGCCTGATTTTAATTCTTTTAAAAGGACTACTCCACTGCCAATTTATTCTCTATCTTGAAATACAACAAGAATAATGATCGAAATATTACTCACTTGATGTTACCATCTGTTTGCGGGTTTTCTTCTTTTTTCAACTGTCTACACAGATCTCTACCCCACACCGGTCTTTTTCCAAGGAGAAATCTAGAGAACTTTACCTGATACTAGCTCATTATTTCAGGGAGTGAGTGATGGAAGGTGTTATGAGCCTTCCCATGACCTCTAGCACATGATTTGAAGCAGGTTTAATGGATAGGTGCCTCATTGGTAACAACACTAAACAATAAATAATTATAATTTTCAAAGAGTTTGTTCTCCCAGGAACTTTG
Organism: Mormoops blainvillei; assembly: GCA_004026545.1. Taxonomy (NCBI): domain Eukaryota; kingdom Metazoa; phylum Chordata; class Mammalia; order Chiroptera; family Mormoopidae; genus Mormoops; species Mormoops blainvillei. The sequence goes on from PVJD01002267.1 coordinate 160,731, forward strand.
AAAGCATTACGTGAACTGTTTTGTTTGAATTTTTGCAATTTTTCTTTGGAAAAGGTACACCTAGATTTTATTGTGATTTCCTTCACTGTAACTGACACGAGTCACAAATTACCAATTTCATTTGTTTTCCAAAAATGAGGACAAATCATTCATTGTATGGTAAGTACTAAAGTCTTTGGGTCTGTGAATGGAACCTGGCCAGGGTTTTTTTTTTTTCCCTCCTAGAACAGCTACTTTAAACCACAAGTTCCAGCTAAGAAACTTCTTGGCATCATTAGCACATTAATTAATAACCAAGAAGACATAGGAAGATTTATATATGCCATTTGCTCTTAAGTGTAATATAATCCCCTGACTTCATAACCAAAACTTTTCAAATACGGGCATTGAAAGTAACAAAGAATAGCTGATGCCTTTCCCCATTTTCAAAAGAAAAAAAGATTACTTTCTCCTTTGTTCAGCTGTTTATGCTACTGACTCCTAGCATAAAAATGATTTTGAGGCAATGATGAAGAAATGTTTTGTACACTTTATTTTAACGAAGGAAGATAAATTTCTCAATGGATATAGCTTGTATGTTTATAAATGTAATCAGTTCCAACATTACAACATTATAATTGTATCAGTCCACAGAAAAAATTCAAATAATTGAAATGTCCTTCTAGGCTCTACTTTGATAAGAAAGAAGCAAATCAAAAGAAAACATGTTTATTTCATCTCTGTTTCCTCCATCTGGAAACTTTACAGAACAAGAAAGAATCCTCTAGGCCTTGTAGCTGCTTGAGTCAACAAGATAGATTCAGAAAGGTTTACTCACAGAGACATTTGCTGCCTGGATTTTGGTAAGATTATTATGGTTCATGCAATTTTATTGTCTTCAACAAACTGTTAAATATGATTTGTTTGTATAATTTGTAAGACACTTCATTTAAATAAATTGACAACTTATAAAACAGTCTTTTGCCAGTCCATGAAACTTGGTATTTAATTTGGAAAACATGGGCATTGCAACAACACTAGATATAATAATTCAGGAAAGAATGAAATTCACTATAATCCAAAAAGTAATCAATATTGTGAATTGAATGCCCACTAAGCCCCCTCTCTTCTGTTCCTAAGGTATAGAAATGTGTCCTGTGTTAAATGTATAAACACTTACAGGGTTGTCCAACCAGCAGCCCACAAGCTGCATGTGAGGACTTTTTTGCTTTTCTGTGGTGGTGGATATCACGAAAAATATGCAAGGACCTTTTTTTTGCTCATTAGTCTTTGTTAGTGTTTGTGTATTTATATGTGGTCGAAGACAACACTTCTTCTTTCAGTATGGCCCAGAGACAACAAAAGGTTGGATACCTCTGCAAGAAACATAAAATTATTCCAAAGGAGAAAATATAGCTCTACTCAAAAGCAATAAAAAATAATAATAATATTTGTTAGGTAGGAAAAATACAGATAGATTAACTCATGAACTAAACACAGCTAAAGGAAAAATTAGTGAGTTAGAATTCAGAACTGAGAAAATGTCCTGGAACACAGCACAGAGAGATTAAAAACATGGGGGAAAAAATGTTTTAATATTTAAAACACATGGAGAAGAGAATGAAAATTTGATTAATAGGTTTCCAAAAATAAAAGATAGTATAGAACGAATAAAGAAGATAAAATACATGAATTTTAAGACTGGGGCAATTTCTGGGAGAAAAGAAATATAAGAGAATAAAAATACCCACTAAGGATTAATAAACTTAAAACACCTATACATACCATATAAAAACTGCAGAAATTTGAGGAGGAAGAGAAAACACTAGAAGATATGAGAGAAAAAATTAAACTGCCCCCAAAATGATCATCAATAGCAGATTTCTCATGAATAATAAAAAGAAAAAGTCAGAAGAAAATTGAATAATATCTCTGAAGGGCTGAGGCAAAATTACTATGTACTTGGAATTCTGTGCCCACACTATCCTTTAAGAGTGACAAGATAAAAGCATTTTCAGAGATATAAAGACATAGAAAATATACACTCTCAGATATTTACTGAAAGAACCACTATAGACTATAACTGCAGAAGAAGAAACGAAATCCACATTGAAGGAACACATTGCAAGAAGCAATCATGAGAAAAGAAATATTAAAAACATGGCAGAAAATCTAATTAAATACCTTTTAATAAATAAACACAAGAAAGTAACAGAAAGAAAAAGACAGGAAAAAGGAAAAAATTGTGACTAAAATAAGCTTGAACTAAGGTCTGGGTGATAACAGTGTTGAGGGGAGGAGAAGGTTTGAAGGCAGCACGGTGGGTATTCCACTGCTTCGTTAAAGAGGGTATAGACAGTGATATAGCTTAGATTTTGAAAGAAAAATACAAATAAAAGAATACATATTTAAGTTGTATTGCCATCAAAAAAATTAAAATGTAATCAATAAATTCCATGTAGGGGAATCAGCCTCATGATGGCGAGGGACTGGAAGTGGGTGTGGGGCCGGGACTGGAGGCTGAAGAGAATTTTAACCTTCTCTCTAATGTTTGTTTCCTTAAAAAAACAACTGCAAGCAAATAAGACAAAATTCAAAAAGCTAATATTTCTAGATGGTAGAAATACAGCTTTTTGTTACATTAACTTCTATATTTTCTCATATTTTAAATTTTTCTCAAAAAAAAAAATAGAAACCTCTGTGCTTAATTTGAGTTACTTGTCAAGTGTGAATAAATTCCAAAGCAATCCAGGCTCGAGCCCCTGAAGTCCGACAGATCAATTCAGCCCACCTTGAGAGCAGGGGTAGAGCTGTAACATAGTCCATCTGTTATATGCAGGTGAGAAAAATTCTTAATGGAAGAAAATGCCAATGAACTTAAGGGTCATTGCTTTTTAAATATGGTGGTTTAGAGAGCGCCATTATCTATTTCATGCTCTGTGTTGAATTACTCAGCTCTTCCTTCACTGTGCAAGTAGCAGAACAAAGATGTCAATATGGAAACTACCATAGCCCCAAGGGTCAGCAGGGGCTTACCCAATTAGAGAACTCTTAAGAAACCACAGAAAAGAAATTAACTTTTCTGTCACAATAAAGGACCCTTCTTCTAGGAGACAGAACAGCCGCTTCTGTGTGTTAGTTTTCTCTTACAGTGGGTGAATCCGGAAGCACACACAGGAAGATTGTCTTCCGTGAATGACAGGCACTACCAGTGGGTTGCCCGTGGGACTCCACACTCACTAGAACAACTGCTCAACCACAGCATACCCATGCAAAAGGAAAAATCACTCAAACAGAAGAGAAGACACAAAAGGCAAATCAGTGAATGGGCTGTATTTGTATGTCCCTCAATGGACATTTACATGAGAAAGTGTCTTAAAGGAGCCTCATACTCTTTAAATATACTCCCGAATATAGCAAAATCATGATTGGACAAAGGAAGTCTTATAAATATCCTACCTATTGTTCCGTGGGAGATCTAAGGCTCACCTCTGTGAAGGCTTCATCTTCACTGCAGAGCCAGGAATGGCTAAGGTCAGGCGCTAGGTCATAGTATTGATGCCATGATCCCTGCCCAAGATGACAATAACGAAACCTGTGCCATGGCAGTGGGGACAGAGAATAGGTTACCGATCCAAGAGAGATTTCAGAGGTAGAATCCTAGAAATTGGTGGCTGGTTAACTATTCAAGAGTTGAGATTATGGAAGTATGCTAGGATAATTCCAAACTTTCTGGAAATCCCATCAATTTACATAGGAAGTAAGAAATAGAGGCGGCAAATGGCAGTGGGCATGGGGGGCACAGGAGGGATAACTAGATGAAATTCCAGACACGCTGAGGAACATATGGGTCTTTGAGGGCCAAATTCTAGTGAGGAACTGAAAGCGTGCAACTGAAAGTCAGAATACAGATCAGGAGATGGGGATTTAGAAATCACCAGGAGGAGCTGGCAACTGAGTCACAGGTGTGGGGGGCATTGGGTAAGGACAGCACATAATGTGATAAAAAGGCTGTGAGTCCTCCATTCAAATGGTTACAAAGCCATGCTTCTCAGCCGTGGGGGAAGGGGGAACAGTGAGAGGGATAAGCAGGTGAGACTCCAGCCTCCCATTTTAAGTATAGCAGATCAGTACTTTCTAGTCTACAAATGAATCCTTCCACATTAGATTTCATTTAAAGAGAGGGTCCCATGGCTTAAAAATTTTTCTGTAAACCACTAGTCTAGTCCACACCTTGACTGAAGTTCATGAACCTATTCCGGTTCATGAAACAGGCTGGAGCCTACCTGTTTCTTTGCCACCCGAGCATAGCTTCTGGCATCAGGGTGGCTGCTGGAGCTCTGCCCACAGGAGGGAGCCCAGGTGGTAAGAAATCCTTGGGATCCAGATAGATAGAAAGGGGAGAGTGTCACAGGCTGGTGAGAAGCTCCTACTGGGAATGGAGGAAGAAGAGGCTTCGGGGAAGTCGAAGTCCTGGCCAGGAAAATCTCAGGGAGAAAGCCGGATAGGCGGGACAAGGACAGAGTTAAATACAAGCAGCAGAGTCAGTGTTGAGAGAGCCAGGGAGAGTCCAGATGGGGACACAGCAAGGCGTGAGTTTGGGTGGGAGGGCCGCTGGGGCTTTGCCCTGAAACAGAGAATGTATTCCAGGGCAGCTGGCACTGTTGGAGGAGACAGGAACAGCAGCTTTAAGCAACTGAGCCTCGAGTATGTAACAAAGTTCTTACTCCAGGTGGAATGGGCCATCATCTGGGCCGCATCATTGAAGGGACTCTGAGAAGGTCACAGGAGACAAAGCTTTTACCCACTGTCTCTAACCATGAAATGAAAACACAAATACCCCTGGGTAAGGAAACACATTCACTGACATTACCTTACATTTAAAGTAAAAATGGCTGATAATGAATGATCTCCTGGAAACAGATGGGAAAACTAGAGGAGTTCAAATCAAGTGTTGGAATGAAACTCTAGAACTCACAGGGTTGTCTCTGATCTGAGAAAGTTCATGGGGACAAGAAGTTTGAAGGGAGAAGGGCTGCTGAAAAGTCAGCAGAGGAGGACAGACAAATGGCTTCTGCCACAGTTTTGTCCTGAACCCATTCAGTATCACCAATGCCATTATTGGGACAACAAATCTCGCCTAATGTGGGGTTCTGGAGTGCAGGGTGAAATCTCCTTCTTCTCCGAACTTCCCTGACTTCTTCCCTTCCACTTTGGAAAGCTGAGCTTAGCAGACACGCCTTCGGGTCTGTTTGGTTTAATTGCCCTTTGCATGCCTCCAGCTGCCTCCACCTCTGCACTCTGCCACCCACTCTGGCTCTCAGTCGGCACTACGCCACCGCCAAGACTGCCCGAGGCAACGAGGACCCGCTTCCCTCTGGATTTAAACATCTCTTTTTAAATTTCCCTTTACCCAGGGTGATTTGTAAACCCTATACTATTTCTTTTGTGGCCCCTTTTATTAATATCCCTGTAAGATGGCCTTATCCTTTTTAAACTCTTTTTTTCAGAAAAAAAGAAGGGGGAATAGCCTCTGACACAGTGATCTCCTTGGCAAAAAAAAAAAACCCAAAAAACAAAAAACCACCAGACCATTCAACATTTTAAAGCTTCTAGAAAAAATACTCAGGTAACCTTACTCAGTATCTCATTCTACCACGTCACCACCTTCGTCTCAATGTCTCCCTCTCCCTACTATTTCTACATTTCAATTTTCCTGATATTGCCTGGATCCAATTCCTGTACCCCCCAAACTATTACCTCTTTGGTTTGATATTTAAAGACTTTGTCTCAATACTTTTTATTAAAGATGCAATATAAAAATTAATTGCCTTGTATCATGGGAAGCCAAGTATTTAAAGTGTTGTCAAGCGGTGTTAAGACAATGAACATGATAATAAAGTTTAAGATGAGTCATATGGAGCAAAATTGCAAATGTGCTTAGATGAAAGAGTCAGCAAGGCGCTGCACCCAAGCCTTGTAATGAAGGGACAGAGCAGATGACGACATTCTGAAAACTCCATTTCTTTTTCGCCAGACACAATTTGATATAATGATGGGTCTCTCTAAATCCTAACGAGCTCTCCTTTTACTTCAGCTTGTGTGATGAGGTCCCTAAGATGTGCCTATCTTTCGCCTCTGTAAGTATTGAAAAAGTGAGAGAGGACATTCAAAAGTGGCCTTTGCACCCTAATGCTCTATCCCTCTGTAACACTTGCCGACGAGAATGATACTCGCCAACTCCTTCTTCTAGCCATCAGAAAAGAGCATTTTGCTAATGAGAATGTAATGAAATATGACCCTCCGGCAGAACAAACCCTTCATGACTGTTGAAACAAATACTAGAGTCAGAATCAGGAAACCCGGGCCTTAGTCTTGGCTCTGATATAAGGAGACCTTGGTCAGATCGTACAAATCTGCCTGACCTTCCTCATCTGACCAAATGTTATTGAAGGGAAAGAAAGCAATCTCTTATTCCATTGAGCTTATGGGTTTGCTGTGAGCATGCCTTGAAAAGTAGAAGGTGCCCCAGTTGGTTCTTACTCTCATTTTATTATTTATAGCTTTCTGGTCTTGTTCACCTGGACAGGTTACCTGAAGTTTCCTCATCTCCTCCTCTAAAAGGCGGCAGTGCCATAAATTCCATGTATGTAAAAATAAGCTGACCCGACGTGACTGGACAAGAATTAGGTGTTGGACTGCTGTCGGAGTCGGTGCTCTCCCCTGTGGAACCCTGTAATTAGAGTGAGCTATAAACCACAATGTAGCATATTTGCTCTAAGCATTCCAGTAAATAATGCAGAATTATAGGGCTGGAAGAGCCCTCAGAGATTATCCAGTCCAACCCGGGATGATGAAGAAACTGAGGCCTAGGAAGGTTAAGAAGCTTGCTTGCGGTTTATACAAACAACTAATGATGACACTAGATTAGGATCCAGATTTTTATTTCCTTGTCTTGTGGTCTTTCTTGTTGTAAAGCTACTCATTGACCTTACATAATTCAGGTGAACCGATGTGTTGTGAAAAAACACTCATTAAAATAAATGATTTCTATCACAGTCCCTGCCCATTTCTGCTGTCTGACAGGCATCTGTTTCTTAAGAGTGGCAAGAATTCTTCTTTTCTTGCTGGCTTCCATCATGAAATTCGAGAAATATTTTCCTGGAAAGGCCTCCCTCGTGGGCTGAGCTGCTGATGTGCCCCCAGTACTATCTACTCCCTGGAGGCAGACACAGTGGTGCACGGGTAGACCACAGGGCTGGACTTAGACCTGACTCTCAATTCTAATCCTCTGGAGCTGGGATCCTGAGGGAGCCTTATTCTCTTCCGGAGCCGTTTTCCACATCTGGAGAGTGACATAATATCTCTGAATACACTTTGTAAATTGTAAAGTGTGGTATAAATTTTGGTGCTTATTGCCTTAAAAGGCCAGCCAGACCCAACGTGTGGCAGGCTGCACGAGTGACGCTTGGTAAATCATTCCGGTCCCAAGTGACACAACCCAAAGGTGGGCACCGTGGGAAACCCACACACCTACTTCTCCCCACTGGTATCTTCACAGTGGTTTCATCTCCTTTCTCACATTTTCAGAGTCTCGTTTGCTTCCAGCCACTTGGAACCTCTGAGGGAACAAACATTTCCCTGTGCCCTGCAATGACCTGGCTCCATATGTTTAGTAATCAAGACTCACCAGTTATTTGAGCCTCCAGGGGGAGGTCAGTGCCTCCTCCTGAACATATAGAACAATAAACTGTGGGGATGTTACCATAATGGGTTGGATGTAACTCTTTGGCTTGCAAATGCCTGAAAACTTATTTAAGCATATTGAAACCAAAAAAGGTGATTTATTGGCACGGTACAAGGACAGCTCACAGAACTAAAAGTAGGACTGAGTATAACCAGATTCAGCAGGAACCTCGGGGATGGGAGTTTCCCTTCCCAAGCTCACCCTGCTTCTCTCCTTGCACTGGCTTCACCCCCTCCCGCTGCAGGCAGGTCTCCCCCACACCACAGGAGATGATGACCACAGCACGTCATTTTATGATGAGACAAACGAGCTCTGGTTTAAGAAATCCTGAAGGAGAACTCTGAGAAGCCTGACTGAGGTCTGGTGTTGAGAATGAGTTCTTGAGTGCCATGACACAGGCCAGGCACATTAATGCACGTGTAACTTTTTAAACCCCTAAACAAAATAATTAGTTCAAAACAGGGAGTGTTTGTCCAGAAGTGCACATGATCTGCTGGGCAGTCAGAAACAACAGATGCAAACCGGTTTTCATAGGCTTATTCTTCTCCTCCAAAAACAGATACATGTAACCACCAATGATCACTACTCACCAACTCGATGATTGAAAAGGTAACTCATAAAGGAATAAAAGCATCTACTTACAATCAGATACTTTCTGTGTTGCAGAGGTGCCCCTTATCTATGGTTTTGCTTTCTGTGGTTTCGGTTACTCGCGGTCAACCATGGTCTGAAACTATTAAAGTTGGCTTCCGGTCAAGATGGTGAAATAGGAAAACGCTGGGCTCGCCTCCTCCCATGACCACATCAAAATTACAACTAAGCTACAGAACAACCGTCATTGAGAACCACCTGAAATCTAGCTGAACAGAAGTCCTATAACTAAGAATATACAGAAGAAGCCCAGATGAGGCTGGTAGGAGAGGCAGAGATGCAAAATGGGCTGGTCCCCCACATATGTGTGGTGAATAAAAATCAGAAGGTATACCTCAGCTTCAGAGAGCACCCCATGAGGGGAGAGGGGCCCATGCCCAACACTCAGTTCCCCAGCCCAGGGTTCCATGCCAGGAAGAGAAGTCTCCCTAACATCTACCTGTAAATACCAGTGGAGATTGTGGCTGAGTGAGACAGAGGGGTTCTAGCATCCCAGGTGTTCCTCTTAAAGGGTCCGCACACCACTCACTCTGAGCTCCAGCACTGGAGCTATAGCTCAAAAGACAATAGGGAACCTATGGGAAGGAACTGAATTGCCTGGCTAAAGGGAGAGGGCTGAAGGGGCAGCTTTCTGCCAGACAGAAGTGCTGGCAGAAGTCATTGCTCCTTTGTTGAGCCCTTCCCCCACTCAGCCTGCAGGAGAGCACTCTATCTGAGCCTCCACCAGCCTGGCTAACGCTGTGTGCCTGCCCTGGTAAATCCCTGAGACCCAACCCCACCCAGCATTTGGGCCCACCCTAGCCCCTTCCAGTGGCTTTTCCATACAAACGCCCTGCCTTGGCTCATGCTGAGGACTTTCCTAAAATCTCTCAAAGGTTCACAAACCCTCAAAGGCAGCATCTGGCCTCAGCATGCCCCGTACCTCTTGCTGAGTAGCTGCAAGCCTGGCACTAATGGAAACTGGCTTCAGGTGGCAGCTTGACCTCCCCCAGGCACCTCCAAACCCGGCACAAGTGGCAACCATCTATGGAACTCTTTGTTGCTAATACCAAGAGGCCCCAGGCAGGGCAGAGGCAGGAGCTGAACTTGGCCTCCACCAGAGCCCCTCCCAAGAAGCCCTAGGACTAACACAGCCAGTGGCCAGCTTCAAATCACATCAGAGCACCACCATACCACCTCCGCGAATGGCATACTCAAAGGGCACACTTCATAGACACCAAGAATCCTGGTGAAGAGGATCCTGTTTTATAGGGTCCGACCCTGCACGATAGCTTTCCGACAGTCCTCACAGCCAATCATCCTGAAGTTCATTTCCTCCCATTGACATACCAACTGAAATCAAGGTTCAACTACAATGGGAGGACAAGCACTTAAAAGGGACACACCTGGAACACCCAGCTCAAGCAACAAGGAAGGCTGTACCACTGGGCTCCACAGGACACTTACTATATAAGGCCACTCTACCAAGACCAGGAGACATAGAAGCTCTCCCCGATACATAGAAACAAACACAGGCTGCCAACTTAAGAAAGTTGGAAAGAAGTTGGAAAAAAGAAGTGGGAAAAAAAATTAAAAATTGAATAATTAAATGACAATAACTACATATCTATCAACAATTAATTTAAATGTAACTGGATTGAATACTCCAATAAAAAGATGTAAGGTGGTTAATCGGATAAGAAAATAAGACCCTTATACATGCTGCCTATCAAAGACCCGCTGCAGATCAAAATAAACACACAGACTAAAAATAAAGGGATGGAAAAAGATATTTCATGAAAACAGAAACAGAAAAAAATCTGGGGTAGCAATATTTATACAAAACAAAATAGGCTGCAAAATAAAGGCTATAATAAGAGGCCAAGAAGGATGCAGCTCTTACACTTTTGAATATTTATACGAACTCAAAACACCTATGTGCAATCCTGTGTTCATTGCAGCATTATTGACAATAGACAAGATATGGAACCAATCTAAATGTCCCTCAATACATGAATGAATAAAGAAGAAGCGATGCCTACATACAATGGAATATGACTCAGCCATAAACAAGAATGAAATCTTGCCGTCTGCAACAATGAGTACAGATCTAGAGGTGAAATAAGTCAGGCAGGGGAAGACAAATACCATATGATTTCATTTATATGTAAGATGTACAACAGCAAAATAAAGGAACAAACAAAATAGAGATAAACTCATAGATACAGAGAACATTTAGATGGTTGCCTAATGGGAGGGAGGTCAGAGGGTTGGATTAAAAAAAAAGAAGGGATTGAAAAGGACAAATTGGTGGTTAGAAAATAGTCACAAGGATGTAAAGTACAGCACAGGGAATATAGTCAATAATATTGTAACAACTATGTGTGGTGTCAGATGAGTACTAGACTTATCAGGTTTATTTATAACTTCATAAATTGTATAAATGTCTAATCACTATGTCGTACATCTGAAACTAATCTAATATTGTATGTCAATTATAATTGAAAAGTCTAAAACTTGTTTTTTAAAAATAAATTCAAATATTACAGTTGACCCTTCAACAACACACATTTGATCTGTGCAAGTCCACTTATACAGGGATTTTTTTCAGTAAATACAATGACCTTTTGTATCCACATGTTTCACATCCACAGCTTCAATGAACCAAAGATCAAAAATAGTATTTTTATATTCCCAGCAGTAGATTTCCAACCATGGATTCCCTTCCACAGACTGAAAATAGTGTTTTGGATCTATGGTTGGTTAAATCTGCAGATGTAAGAGGGTAACCACAGAGTCAAAAGTTATGCATGGATTTTCAACCGTGCACCAGTCAGCATCCTAACCCCCACGCTGTTGAAGAGTCAATGGAAAATGGAAAATTCCAGAAATAGCTAACTGAGCTACAATCAGCACACCATTAATAAATTTTAAATCGGGTGCCGTTCTGAGTAGTGTGATAAAACCTCACACCTTCATGCCCCATCCCCTGGGACCTGAATCATCCCTTTGTCCAGTGTCTCCCAGTGCATATGCCCCCTGCCTTTTTGCCACTTGCTAGCAGTCTCAGCTATCAGATTGCTAATCAGAGAGAGAGAGAGCACATTTATATGCCTTTTATATAGTATATTGTTATAATTGTTTTATATTCTTATTAGTTGTTAATCTCTTACTGTGCCTATTTTATCAATTAAACTTTATCATACATATGTATGTATCCAAATAAACATAATATATAGAAGGTTCAGTACTGTCTGTGGTTTAAGGCATCTAGTTGGGGGTCTTGGAACACATCCCCTGGGGTCTACTGTAATCTTTTATTATGTCAATAACTCCTAGCAATCCAACAACTATGCCATACAACTAGTAACTCTTTTTGGAAGGGTTAGAGCACAGGTATTACTTTTCCTTCTACTTTATCTTCTGTTTGTTTACCTGCATCCCCCGACTTCCACTGAATCAAACACCTTTGAAGATTGAGTCATAGCTCTTAGACAGCTCATAAAATTATGACTGCGGCTCTTGCAGGCAGTCTCTCCTTACACTAACAAAAGAGCTAGCTTGGACTTTCCTACCAGAGCAGAGGCTCTCACACATTAACACTGGACAATGTGCTCAACTACAGCTACCCTAACCCAGGAGTTCCCAGGCTTGTCTGCCCATTAGAATCACTTGGAAAACTTTTCAAGAACCCAGGCCACACCTCAGAGCTATGAAACACCAGTCTCTGAGGGGAGCACAAGGTACCAGGAGTTTTTTAAGTTTTCCAGATGCTTCCAGTGTTTAGGATAGCTAGGAACTACTGCCTAACCCAGGGTTCTCAGGTCTGACTGCACACTAGAAATCACCTGCATAGTTCAATGAACTAGAAGTGCCTGGGCCCCAGCCTAAACCAATTAATTTACAGTCTGGAAAGCGGGAGGGTGAGATGATCGGATATGAGCAAGAACATTTAAAAAAAAAAAAAAAAGACTCCCCAGCTAATTAGTCTTAGCCCACCCTCGGACATCCTAATTGATGGGTTCTAAGGTGGGCCCAAGAATCTCCTATTTAGCAAGCATTCCCTCACCCCCCAGCCCAGTGATTCTGACTCTGGGGTCTGTACCTCACTCTAAGAAACATTTCACGTAAACTCCGGCTACGCAAAGTGTGCTCCAGGAACCAGCAGCACTAGCATCTCTTTGGCATTTGTCAGAAATGCAGAGTCTCAGGCCTCACCCCACCCCCAACCCGCCGAGTCAGAATCTGCATTTTAACAACATCCGAGGGATTCGTGTGCAGGTTAGAGCTTAAATGTCACTTAATGTTGAGGTGTTCCTTAATGTTGATTGCCCATTGGCATCCCCTAGCCTAGAGCTTTAACAGATACTGAAGGCCTACCCCATCATGGCAGAACTTAGTCCAATTGGCTGGAGCGATGACCAGTGACACCTGAATTTTTTACAGCAGCCAAGGTGAGAACCACTGCTCCCATCCAAACGATTATCATTCAGTTCTTCTTTCCACTGGGCTTAAAGATTTAATATCATATTTACATCACTGATTCCTTTTGATTGTATAGGAAAATTCTGTGTCACAGTAAGTCAGTGTTATGGTTTGGACTTGTCTAAACCTGCAACAACAAAGCAATCAAAATAAATGAAAATTTAAAAATAAAAATAATAAAGCTAACATAAAAATTTTTTAAAGTCCCAACCAAAGGGTTTTTTGCTCACCTACTCTTATTTCCTCATTTCCAACATTTTTAAAAAGATCATTTCCACATCTCATTAAATACACATGTGACACTCATCAGCAATAAACTACAAAAGGCCATAAGTACAAAAATTTATGGGGATGTTTTATAATATCTGTCAAAGTTCATATTCAGTGCCCTGGAAAAAGACATAAGGGCCTAGTCATGGGGCAGAACTAATGAGGAACAAGAGCTTATCTCGTCTGCTCTACTTGCTTAGTAATAGTGATAAGATTCCTGAAGCCATCAGAGCTGAACACGGGCTGAAGTCTGGCACTGCACATGTCAGTACACCGCCCGGCACATGGTACGTGCCAAAGAACGCCCGTCTCTTTCTCCTCAAAACCCTTGCAGCCCTACATTTGCGCCTTTCAAGCTATTTATCCCCCTCGATCTGAATCACTCTCCTTGGTGTGCATGTTTTACTCTGCCTGTCAAGATAGAGATTGTCTTTAATCCATTTTGAGTTCATTTTTGTAAGTTGTCTAAGATAGGGGTCTGCTTTAATTATTTTGCATGTGAACATCCAGTTTTTCTAACACCATTTACTAAAGAGGCTATCCTTTCCCCAGCATATGTTCTTGACTCCTGTGTCATAAATTAATTTTTCACGTGTGTGTGTGTGTTTATTGCTCAGTTCTCTAATCTGTTCTCTACTCTGTCCCTTTCTCATGAAGAGAGAACATGTCTTGTTTATCAATCCCACTGCTTGTTCCCACTTGAGTGACTAGCATAGAAGTCACCAAATTAACTGTGTGGATGGGGTATGGGTAAAGAAAGGAAAACTGGAATTGAAACTTGATGTTTCAGGGGAGTAGTTTTTGCAACAAAGGTGGCAGATCCCCAGTAAACGACCCACAGTTGTAGCAAAGACGTCAGTCCTACATCAAAATCTTGGTAAATGAATGTATGCACTTAGAGATTTTTAAGTTAAAGTGATTTTTAAGTATATATGCAATATTTTAAATATTTTTTAAAGTTATTTTTAATGACTGATCCACTAACAGGTCCAATTTTATTGGTTTAAGAGGCTTTCTACTGTGGCAACTAATAATACCTGGGAGAATTAAACAACAAAAAAAATGGCAAATTTTCATCATTGTCTTCTTTACCTTTTATTTGTGCGTTTTGAGCTAAAACTTAGAAAGCAAGAGGGCAAGATAATACTTATTGTACTGACCTTGCCAGGGACAGCAATTTGCCTCGATTAAGGTACGCATGACACCCATCAAACTTTCAATAAAGATTTTATATTAACCTTTAATGCTACAAAATTTAAGTGCATGATTACATGACTATATTTCACAGAGAAGCAAAGAATACAGATAAAGCTGAGTTTTTGTAATCACTCCAAACCCCATTCCAGCCCACTTTTCAGAGGTAACCACTATAATCAATTTGGTATTTCTTTGAAATTGGCTTTTTTTTTAGATTCCCGCATATTAGTGATACCATGTAATGTTTGTCTTTCTCTGTCGGGCTTCTATTTCACCTAGCATAATGCCTTCCGGGATCATCCTTGTTGTTACAAAGGGCAGTTTCCTTCCTTTTTATGGTTGAATAATATTTCTCTGTGTGTGTACACATTCATTCAATGGAAGGACATTTCGTTTGTTTTCTCAGCTTGGCTATTGTGAGTAATGCTGAAATGAACATGGGAGCACAGACATCTCTTTGAGATACTGATTTTATTTCCTTCGGATATAAACCCAGAAGTGGGCTGCTGAGGAACCATCACACTGTTATCCACAGTGGGTGCACCAGTTTACATTCTGACCAACAGCGCACATGAGTCCATTTCCTCCACCTCCTGGCCAACATTTGCAATTTTGTGTCTTTTTAATAACAGCCATCCTAACAGGTGTACAGTGATATCCCATTGTGGTTTGGATTTGCATTTTCCTCATGATTCGTGATGTCAAGTACCTTTTCGTGTATCTATTGGCCACTTGTCTGTCATATTTAGAAAATATGTCTACTTAGGTCATCTGCCCATTTTTTTAATTGGATTGTTTGGTTTTTGCTATTGAATTGTATGAGATTTTTTATATTTTCAATATTAACCCCTTATCAGATATTTGGTTTGGAAATATTTTCTCCCATTCTGTAGGTTGCCTCTTAATTTACTGATTGCTTCCTTTGCTGTGCAGAAACTTCTTAGTTTGATGTAGTTCCACCTGTTTTTTGTTTTGTTTTGTTTTGTTTTTGTTGCTAGTATTGCCTGTGCTTTTGGTATCATCTTAAAAATCATTGCCAATATCAATGCCAAAGAGCTTACTGCCTGGGTTTTCTTCTATAAGTTTTACAATTTCAGGTCCTACATTTAAGTCTTTAATCCATTTTGAGTTCATTTTTGTAAGTTATATAAGATAGGGGTCTGCTTTAATTATTTTGTATCTGAATATCCAGTTTTTCTAACACCATTTACTAAAGAGACTATCCTTTCCCCAGTGTATGTTTTTGGCTCTTGTGTCATAAAGTAATTTTTATGTATGTGTGTGTATTTATTGCTCAGTTCTCTATTCTGTTCCACTGGCCTATGTATCTGTTTTCAGATACACTGGCCAGTACCATACTGTTTTGATTACTATATGTTTTTAATATAGTTTGACATCAGGGAGTATGATGGTCCCAGCCATTGTTCTTTGTCAAGATTACTTTTGCTATTTGGGGTCTTTGTGGCTCCATATAAATTCCAGGATTATATTTTTTATGTCTGTGAAAAATGACATTTTAATAGAGATTTCATTGACTCTGTTGATCGCTTTGGGTAAAATGGAATTTTAAACAATAATAATTTTTCCAATCCATAAACTCAGGTTATATTTCCATTTATTTGTGTCTTTTTAAATTTCTTTTATTAATGTCTTATAGTTTTCCGTGTACAAGGTCTTCACCTCCTTGGTTAGATTTATTCATAAGTATGTTATTGTTTTTGATGCTGTCGTAATGAAATTGCTTTTTAATTTCCTTTTCAGATAGTTCATTGTTAGTGTATGGAAATGCAACTGATTTCTGTGTTGATTTTGTATCCTACAAATTTACTGAATTTGTTAATCATTTTATTGGTTTTTTCATGGAGTCTTTAGGATTTTCTATATGTAAGATAATATCAACTGCCAAAAGAGATCACTTTACTTCTTCCTTTCCAATTTGGATTCCTTTTATTTCTTTTTCTTGAATAATTGCTGACTGGGACTTTCGAGAGAGAGGAAGGGAAAGAGTGAGAGAGAAACACTGATGTGAGTGAGAAGCATCTATCAGTTGCCTCCCGTGTGCACCCCAACTGAGAATCGAACCCACAACCTAGGTATATGCCCTGATTGGGGATAGATCCTGCAAGCCTTTGGTGTATAGGATGATGCTACAACCAACTGAGCCAACTGGCCAGGGCTGATTTCCATTTTTATATCTTTGTGGTCAAAAAACATACCTGATATAATTTTAACCTTAGGTTTGTTAACACTCATACTGTGGCCAAAATATGATCTCTCTTGGAGAATATTCCATGAGAGCTTGAGAAGAATGTGAATTCTGCTTTTGAATGGAATGTTCTGTATCTGTCTGTTAGGTCTTTTCACTCTACAGTGGTGTTCAAGTTCATCATTTCCTTTCTGACTTTGTATGATCTAACCATTGTTGAAAGTGGGATATTGAAGTGCCTTGCTGTTGTGACATTGCTGTCTATTTCTGCTCTCAGATGTGTTAATAATTATTTGACATATTTAGGAGCTCCAAAATTGCATACATATATACATACAATTGTTATATATCCTCTTGATGAATTGATTCCTTTAACATTATATAATGACCTCTTTGTCTCTTGTTACAGCTTTGATTTAAATGCTATTTTGTCTGAGATAAGTGTACTTATCTCTATCCTTTTTGGGTTTCCATTTTCATGGAATATCTTTTTCTATTATGTCACTTTCAACCTGTGCATATCCTTAGGTTCAAGAGGCAACATATAACTGGGTCTTCTTTTTTTGTGCATTCAGTCACCATATATCTTTTAATTGGAGAATTTAAATCATTGATTGGTAAGGACTAATTTATTTATTGATAGGTAAGGACTTACTATCAGTGTTTTGTTAATTATTTTCTGATTGACTTGTGGCTCTTTTGTTCCTCTCCTCCTCTATTTATTTGTGAATTATTTTTTGTAGTGAGATATTTTGGTTCTTTTCTCTTGGTTATTTGTGTATCTATTTGCTTTGTGATTACTATGAACATTTCATAATACATCTTATAGTTACAACAGTGTATTTTAAGCTGAAAACAACTTCAATTTCTTAAAGAATTCCGTACATGTACTTGCCCCTCTCCACACTTTATGTTGTTGTCACAATTTACATGCTTTTTATATTGTGTGTCTGTTAACAAAACATCATAGCTACAGTTTTTTTTTTTAAACTGTTGTCTTTTAACATATATGCTAGTGTTAAAGTGGTCTTATACACCAACTTTCCTATTAGAGCATTTTGAAGTTTACTGTAGCTTTACCAGTAAATTTTACATTTTAATATGTTTTCATGTTACTAATTAGTATCCATTCATCTAAGCTTGAAAAACTCCCTTTAGCAATTTTTTGTTAATGCTGCTCTAGTGGCGATAAGTTCCCTCAGCTTTTGTTAGTCTGAGAAAATCTTTATTTCTCCTTCGCTTCTGAAGGATGGTTTTCCCAGGGAAATTATCCTCCTTGGAATTTTTTTTTTCTTTTAGCACATTGACTGTATTATTCCACTCTCTCCTAGTCTACAAGATCTCTGATGAAAAACCTACTGACAGCCTTATCAGGGTTCCCTGATACAGGGGTGAGCAAAACCATTTGGCTCCCTTGGGAGATAGTGAAGATAAAAATCTCTTCATGGCATTCCTCCTCGTGGGCACATTCTACGGTCTTTCCTAGGTCAGGAGAATGTGTGGCCTGTCTAAAGTCATCAGCCAAAAAGTCATCAGCCAAGTTACTATTTCAGAAACACGATGAGAATTAGTATGTGCCTGCTTGTGCTTCTCCTATGCATACATGAGGTCAACAGATCTTTTCATTAGACAATGGGACCCTTGCAGGAATGGTTTGGATTGGGGCTGGGGTGATTAAAGAGGGTTAAGCAGTTTGACTAAATCTCCTAACCCAGAATTCTTTCCTCAGCCAAATCAACAAAACAGATGTGATTCTCCCATTAGCCTCTATTTGTTGTAATTACCCACTAATGTGCCTTTGAGGGATTTAGAGGCACATTAGCCCTGAGTCTTGCAACAAACCCAACAAGCCCCAGGCTGTTGTACGCTCATGTCACCACAGACTCAAATTTCAACCTGCATGCGTTTTAAAGATAGACATTAGAATTCAACTGAGGAGAACTGTGTGGTGGATTTACACCCTATGAATGCAGAGGGGTATCTTTGATTTTCAGAATCCTATTTTAATTCTGAAGCCTCCAGGAATCAGTTCATATTGTAGAAAGAAGGGTACAATATCTAGAGATCCACAGACTTTGATTTTACCCCTTTCCTGTTGACTCACTAGCTAAGAAACTTTCAGAAATCACCAAACTTCTCAAAACCTGTTTTCTCATTTGTACAATGGACTGATAAGAAAAGTGCTGAACCAAAGAATTGTTCTGAGAATTGAGTGACATAACAATTTAAAGTAACCAGCACATATTAGGTGCTCTGAAAATATTAGTTTCCCCTTGCCCACCCCTTCTCTTATCTCTGACAAATGTTCTTTTAATTATATTCTGTGCCCAGCTGGATTACTGCTTCTCACATTCTTTTACCATCCAGTAGTCGAAATTCTGTGGAACACCAAACATTTGAATGAGAAGTGAAAATTTCATCACCGTTTGAGTCTTATTAACATGACTTCATATGTAAAAAGAAAAAAACTTTTATTTCATTTTATTTCAGGGCATATACTTTAAATACAAATTTAAAATTAGAAGTACCGGTAATCATGTTCCATTTGTAAAGCTCGTATGCCTCAAGCAATGCACTGGAGATTCCCAAAAAGTAGAAACTTTGGGGTAAAGGAGTTGAGGAAATTATTGTTCTGAGCTCCCTGCGGGCCCCTGGATATGTACATAACCAGAGGAGTTAACAACACAGCAAATGGAGAATCTCACAGCCTCGGGACTCAAGCATCCATGACTAATAGACTCATACAGAAGACACCAGATAAATATCATTATTTATAAGAATTCTTCAATTTACCAAAATATTTAGGAATTTTTAATTAATTTCATTCTTATTTGAGTGTTAACTAGAAAAACTCTTTATTTCTTTTTACCTTTGCTGTTGAAAGTCTTCCTAAAATGTGTAATAGGAAAGCTTTCTAGATGGTGTTGTTGCCTGGCTCTACAGAGAACACTTTTTTTCTAAGAAGAGAAAGGGAGTTTAATATAATAGCAAGACACCCAGACCAGAAGTTGCCTGACCTGGAAGCTATACCTAATATTTTCACGAATCTAGTCATGCACCTTTAAGTATACTACTTTGGTTCTATGGTCTTTATTTTCCACTGAGATATATTCAATTATTTATAATGTGATATTCAGGCATAATAATTCTGTAAAATATAGCAACATGAGTGAATTTCTTTGGCTGACATCTATTGAGGATCTATATGTCATATTAGCAGTGTGTTGCTAGTGATTTGTATTATTTTTATTATGACCTGTGAAACTCACCCATCAATGAAGATATGAAAAACCAGTGCAAAGATAAGTCACAGGGTTATCTGCTGCAATATAATTCATAAGCATAAAAAATTCAAACCTACTCAAATGTTCTTTGTATGTACATTATACAAGTCTGGAGTCTCTCTATGTGCCTCCCTTCCCACAACTCCTTTATGGGAAAATTGACCACAGGTAGTTCTTTTTCATGTAAAGTGTCATATATTATATTGTATCAGCCCTGTTATTCAAGTAAAAATGTATCATTATACTTGAGCTTGAGCCACGGGAGACCAAGGTGAACTTGTATAACATGGTCATTTTGAAGGCTAGCTTTCTATCATGTGCCTTGGCTCAAGAATTTGCTCAATATACCTGCTCCATATTAAATGATGTAAAAACTGATGGAAGCATATTTTTCTCTCTTAGAATCTGTCAGAGAGCAGAAAATATTAGGGAACAATGGATCTCTGTATCAGGGGATAAAATGACCCAATCGTTAGACGTGGAGGTCCCTTGAGCTGGCCTTGTATTCTGAAGATGAGCCATTATTCCAATTTTTGAAGTTCTTTACCCAGAATATTTGAACAACTACAAAGACAGCTTTTAAGATTCATCCATATCTTAATCTCAGCTTTCATCAATTAACTTAGTTGTGTGTCTCCTTTGCAAATTAAAAGACTTAGTATATATAAAAGATTATGTTAATTGACCTGCAAGTATAGTTAAGATGTATTGGTGTAAAAGTAAGCAAAAAACTTGGTAACTCTTTCAAAACTTGCATATTCACAGAGGGGCACCAGGGAAGGCATACATCAAAGTGCTGACACTGTATATATCCAAAAGAGTATTACTATTTACTTTCATTTTTATCTCTTTGTTTGTTTCATTTTCTGATTTTTTTCAACAAACAAAATTGGTTGCTCTTATTAGAGTTAAGAGGGTTTTTTCTTTCCTTAAAAAATAATGTCTGTCCAGTTCATGGACAAGATACTGTAGACTCACTTTTCCTTCTCCCTCTCCTAAATATAACTAAATACTCTGACACTAATTCATCAGACAATCATAAGACAATTCCAAAAGGTGGAAAGAAGAAGCACTAGCTAGAGACCTCAAGCCTGGAAGAATAACATCAGAGCGAGTTTGTTGTAGTTTCTCTGTTGCAGTTTCATTCTATGGCTCATATATCATAGATTGGGCTCCAAAGAGACCTGCAGCCTAGAACCAGCTGCAGGCATATACAAGTTCAAAGGTTTGCCCTCTTTGGGGAAAGCAAACAAACAAACAAAAAAACAGGGAAGGAATAGCCAGAGGCATAGTGAAGATATTCACCAAAATACATGCCTAACATAGTGACAGACTCAATCAGCTACAGCAGCAAGAAAAGCCCAGTGCTCCCAAACCACCCATCCTTTGCACTGGGCAGCCCTACAGAAATTAAGAAAGAGCCCAGAAGAACCAGAAGAATGAAGTCAACCAGAATAACATTGTAAGGGCTCTGAAAACCTGTTTTCATTGAAACTATAATTCACAAAACTAGTCCAGGACCTAAATCTAAATACGGTGACTGCATATTAGAAGTTGAAATGAGATTAAAAGATCTCCAAACACAGTATTCAAGGTATCCAGGGTACAATCAAATACAACTCATTGTATGAAGAGAACCATGAAAAACACAAGTTGAATAAGGAAAGAATCAATGGACCCTGAACCCGTATGGCTCAGTTGGTTGGGTATCATCCAGCAAAGTGAAAGGTTGCCAGTTCAATTTCCAGTCAGTGTACATGCTTGAGTTTCAAGTTCAGTCCCAGGTCAGGGCACATATAAGAGGTAACTGATCAATGTGATCAATGTTTCTCTCTCACGCCAATGTTTCTTTCCCTCTCTTTCTTCCTCCCTCCCCCTCTTTCAGAAAATAAATAAATAAAACCTTTAAAAATAAAAAAGAATCAGTGGAAACCAACATCAAGATGGATCAGATGGTGAGATTATCTGGCAAAGATTTAAAAGTAGCCATTGTAAAAATAATTCTACAAACAACTATAAATTTTCATGAAATTTTTGAAAAAATAGAAAAACCAAAGAAATGTGTTTTTGAAAGAAGTAAGTAGAAATTTTAGAACTAAAAAATATAATCAGTGAAATTAAAAATGCACTAAATGTGGGTTCAGTGGTAAAGTAGAGATAACAGAGGGTAGAATCAGTAAAGCTGAAGACAGATCAATAGAGTTCATTTGAAAAGACAATAAACAAAAAACTAATGACTAGATCCTTAGAACTCATAGAGAATGAATAAAAGTTTAAAAACTTTGTATCATTGAAATGCCAGAACAGGAGAAGAGTGTGAGACTGAAAAGGTATCTGCAGAAATAATGGCTGAAAACTTTCCAAATTTGGTGAAAGACTAAAGCTAATTGATCCAAGAAGTTGAGCAAACCCAAACAGCATAATCTCAAAGAAACAGCCATCAAAACACATCAAAATTAAACTTCTGAAAACAAAAGACAATGAAAAAGTCTTGATAGCATGGAGAAATGAAATATTGCCTACAGAGTAAAACCAATTTGAATTAGAGCATATTTTTAATTTGAAACCATGGAAGCCAAAAGGAAGAGGCACAATTTTTTAAATACTAAAAGATAAAAACTGTCCACTGTGAATCCTTTACCAGGCAAAACTATCATTCAGGGATAAAGAAAAAATGAATACATTCTCAAATGAAGGGAAATTAATGGAACTTAACACTCTGATACATACCTTTAAAGAATGGCGAAGAAGAGCCCTCCAAATAAAAAGAAAAAACAGAAGGAGGTTGGGGCCTTCAAAACAGAAAAAGCAACATCTGAATGGGTAACTCTTTTTTTCATTTGTAAGAATTTAATGAATTCCCCTCCGTGTGGCTTCAAGCTATCAGCACAAAGCCCCACCAACACTCTTAATCTTCTCAGCTCTTCTGCTGAAGAATTTGACCTTCACAATGACTGGCTGATTTGGGAGCTTTCTCTTCCCCAGAACTTTGTAGCAGTCTGATCGCACCACATCAATGATGGGAGCAGCTCCTGTCTTGTGTTTGGCAGTATTTACCTGTGTCTGTTCACTGACCAAGGTCCACAGTTTATCAAGATTGACACTGGGGCAAAAGCTCTGGCTCCTCTTTCAGTGATAATGCCTCATACCAACTTTCCCAAAGTAACCTGGGTGACATGTGTCAAAGCTGACCCTGTGATGATGCAAGCCAGCAGCGTTACCTCAGCCTCCCGGTGCTTCCTGTGCTTGCTGATGAGGCCATGGCTGTGGTTCACGTGGCCCCGAAGTTTCTGGGTCCTCCTCAGTCTGGATGGCATGCTGGTGGCCAAGATGCAAAACTAAATTTAAAGGTAAATATAATAAACCATTCTTCACCTGGTGATACTCTTAAATCACATTTTATGGTTGGTGAAAAAATTATAACACATCATCATCTTGTCTGATGTTTAATGTATGAAAAGCAAATGCTGAAAAGAATTATTATTTTTTTATTTTAAAAGTGGGGTAAGTAAAGGGCCTTAAATGGAAACAAGGTTTCAATACTCTAGTCTAAGTGATAAATCATCAATGCCAGTGGGTTGTAATAAATTACATACAAATTGTAATATCACTAAGAAAGCTATACAAATGAGATATTCAAAAACGTTATAAATAAATCAAAATAAAATTCTAAAAAATGTTTAAGCAGTCCACAATAAGACCAAAAACAAAGGAAATAGAGGAATAAGAAACAGAAAACAAGCAATAAAAAATAAATAGAAAACTTAAGCCCTAACATATCAATAATTACTTTAGATATAAATCATCAAAATATTCCAGTTAAAAGACAGTAATTGGCAGAGTATTTTATAAAAACATGAACAGCTACTTGCCATCTACAAGAAATGTACTTCAAATGTAACAACACAGATAGGCCAAAAGTAAAAGGATGACAAAAGAAGTATCATGGAAGCATTAGTCAAAAAAAATTAGGAATAGCTACATGAATATAAGATAAAGTAAACTTCAGAGCAAAAAAGACTACTAGAGAAAAGAGGGGCATGACATAATGATAGGAGAATCAATCCTCCAGGAATATATATATAGCAATTCTAAATATATATGCACCAAACAATGGAACCTCAAAATACATGAAACCAAAACTAGTAGATTCAAAGTGAGAAATAAAATCCTCTATTATATTGGAGACTTCAACATCCCACTCTTACCCATTGATAGAACTACTACACAGAACACCAGCAAGGATATAGAACTCAATAACACCTTCAATCAGCAGGACCTAATTGACATTTATAGAACATTCCACCCAATATCAGAAGAATACAAATTATTTTCAAAAGTCCAGGGAACACTCACCAAGATGGACTATATTGTTATTTATAAAACAAATTTAATAAGTGTAAAAGAATTGAAGTCACACAGAGTATATTCCTGACCATGATGAAATAAACTAGAAATCAATAATAGAAATATAAAAGAAAACTCTTCAAACACATGTAAATTAAACAACGCACTTCCAAATAATACATTGCTTAAAGAAAATTTTTCAAAGGAAAATTTTAAAAATACAGAGAACTGAATAAATATGAAAATGCAACATATCAAAATTTTGGAGACGCATCGAAAGCAGTGCTGAAAAAAAAAATATAACCCTAAATGCTTACAGTAGAAAAGAAGAAACGCCTCAAGTCAAGTGTCTAAGTTCTGTCTCAAAAAACTAGAAAAAGAAGAGCAAACTAAACCCAAAGAAAGCAGAAGGAAGGAAATAATAAAGATAAGAGCAGGAAAAAATACATTCAAAAACAAGAAAATTAGTGAAGTTAAAAACTGGTCTCTTGGGAAAAACTCAACATCTAGGAAGACCGACAAAAATAAAAAGAGAGGACACAAAACACCAATATCATTAATCAAATGAGGGAAACCACAACAGATCTTGCAACCATTAACAAATAATAAAGGAATACCATAAACATACTCATAAATTCAACAATTTCTAACAAACAGACTGGTTCTCCAAAAACCACTAAATGTCAAACTTCTGCCCTGATGAAGTAGGTAACTTAAAACAGTCCTATAATAATAAAAATAATTCATTTTGCAATTTTAAAGGTCCTGAAAAATAGTTATGCTGGAGACTTGTACCAAGCACTAAAAGAGAATTCACATCAATTTACACAAACTCTTCCAGAATATTAAAGGGGAGGGCATACTCCCCAACTCATTTTAATGAGGTCAGTTATTACGCTGATACCAAAACCAGACAAATGTAAAAAGAACAAAAAAGAAAAACTACAGATCAATATATCTTATAAGTTTAAACCAAAATCCTCCACAAAATATTATCAAATCCAGCAATTTATAAAAAGGATAGTATCTATAACCACATGGGATTTCTTTCAAGTATGCAAGACTGGTTCAACATCTGAAAATTGATCAATGTCACTCAACATATTAACAACTTAAAGAAGAAAAATCATATGATCATATCAATTGATAAAATTGACAAAATTCAACACCAGTTATGATAAAAAATTTTCAATAAATTAGGAATAAAGGAGAATCTTGTCAACTCCAAAAGGCATCTACAAAAATCTTTGAGTTTGTATCATGCTTAATTTGAAAGACTAAATGCTTCCTCTCTCAGATCAGAAACAAGGTAAAGATATCTGCTCTTACTCTTATTAAACATAGTAATAGAAAATCTATCCAATGCAATAAGGCAAGAAGAAGAAAAAAGAGGGGCATACAGATTGGATGAGAAAAGATAAAACTCTATTTACAGATGAGATGATTGCCTACATATAAAACTCCAAAACTCCAAAGACTCTGCAAAAGATTTCTAGAACAAATAGATTAATTAATTCATTAAGGTCACAAGATACAGGATCAGCACACAAAAAACAATTTTTATATACTAACAATGAGCAATTCAAACCAAAATAAAAAGTACAATACCATTTGCATTCGTTGCCATTCAAACAAAACATATAAAAAATATGTATGCTAAAAATTACAAAATTTTCATTAAAAATCATAAGGGACCTAAATAATTGGAGAGATACACTATGTTAATAGACTGGAAGAGTCAACATAATAAAGTTTTCAATTCTTCTCAAATGATCTATAGGTATAATGCAATACCTGTCAAATCTTAGAAAAAAAGTTATATGAGTATATATAACTTATTCTTAAACTTATATGGAAAGGGAAAGGCCTTAAAGTATCCCAAACAACTCTGAAAACAAAAATATACAGGAGAAGGACTTACTCTTCCCAATGTTGGAGTTTACTGTACAGCTACAATAATCAACACAGTGTGATACTTGTGGAGTGATAGTTACATGGATCAGAATAGAGAACCCAGAAAGAGACCCACACAGATACGCACATTTAACTTTTGACACAGGAGTAAAAACAATTAAATTTTAAAAAGACAGCTTTCTTTTTAAAAAATGGTTCTGAAAAATTGGTTATCCATAGAGGAAAAAAATAAGCCTCAACTTAAATCTCATTCCTTATACAAAAATTAATTCAAAATGCATCATGGGCTTAAATATAAATTATAAAAATATAAATTTTTTAGAAGAAAATCTTTAGGACCTGAGACGAGGCAAAAATTTCTTAGACTTCACACAAAAAGCATGATCTATAAAAGGAAAACTTTATAGACATCAAAATTTTAAAACTTTGCTCTGTGAATGACCCCATTAAGATAAAGAGACAAATTAGGGACCTGGAGAAAATATTTGCAAATCACATATGCAACAGAGGGCTCACATGTAAAGTATAAAAAGAACTCTCAAAACTCAAGATTAAAAATACCTAGTTAGAAAATGGGGATAGACATTTACAGATTTTTCACAGAAGAATATGTACAGCTTGCAAATAGGACTGTAAAAAGATGTTCATCATTAACAATTAGAGAAAGTCAAATGAAAATCACAATGACATATCACTATATATCTATTTCAATAGATAGAATAAAAAAAATAAGTACACCACCAAATGCTGGCAATGATCTGGAAAATCTGGATTACTCACACATTGGTGGTGGAAATGTAAATGTCACAACCACACTGGAAAATCGTTTGTAGTTTCTTTTAAAAACTAAAACTGAACTTACCATACAACCTAGCAATTTCACTTTTGGGCATTTATTCCAAAGAAATAAAAACTTATTTTTATGTAGAAACTTGTACAAGATTTATAGCAGCTTTATTCATAGGAGCCCCAAAATGGAAATAACCTAAATATCCTTCAATGGGTGAATTGTTGAATAATTGGTGGTACCTCAATACGACGGAATACTATTTAGAAATAAAAAGGAATAGACTACTGATACATGCAGCAAGTTGGATGAATTTCAAGGAAATGATGCTGAATGAGTGAAAAAGTCAGTCTCAAAAGGATACAAACTGCATGATTCCATTCACATGTTGTAAAATAATGTAACTGTAGAGATAGAACAGATTAGTGTTTGCCCCGGCGTGGTAAGACAGTAGAAGTGACTGTGAAAAGGTAGCATGATGGAGCCTTGTGGTGGTGTTAGTTATGTATCTTGTTCGTGGTAGTAGTTTACACAAAGCTACACATATAACAAAATCGCAGTTACACACACACACACGCACACACATGCACGCACACACACATGCACTAGTGCTGTATAACATGACTCTTGAATAAAAACCCCAGATTGTACCAATGTCGATTTCCTGGTTTGGATATTATACTATGGTCATGCACGATATTAACTTTGAGGGAGATTTGATGAAGGGGCACTGAATCTCCTCTCTGTACATTTTCTGGAGCTTCCTGTGATTCTATAATTATTGCAAAATAAAGAGTTAAAAATAATAGTGCTATTTAAAATATTTGCTTCAGGAAAAAAAAAAGTTTTTTGCAGTTATTTACTTTTCTCCAGAATTTTCCAGAAAGAACAGGCTGTATCCAGGATAAAAATGGGAAAAAAATAGCACAATAAAAAGGAAGGACACCTTGAAATTGTTTGGTTTTTAATGATCTTGCTACATTTAACGATCAGTCAATCAAAAACAATTTATCTGGACCATGAACAATTATTTTTAATTTAAAAAAAAGTCTTCATGTTATTACATTGACCCACCTCCCCCAGGAGGACATTAAAGACAGAACCAAGTGCTACCGAGGATGGTACAACCTGAGTTTAAAGAAATGTGGGCCAGTGTGGTCAGAGTCGTCGCCTAAGCTTGAGGAGGAAACAGAAAGGCAGGAAGCCATACCTTAATTCAGGCATCTGAAATCAGCTGCTTCAGAAGACAACAACCAGCTCTAGAACCTACTTTGTATAAAACGCCAGATCCATTTCAACTGGGGAAGAAAAGGAAAAAAAGTGAGAGGAGAAAGAAATCGGGAAGAAAATCCCCAGGAGTAATTCACAAGTGGAGAAAATCCACACAAGCGAGATCGTGAAGAGCTCGGTGTCAAAGAGCCAGGTACGAGTCACAACTACTGGTACTATCTTACTCTGTGCAGTATTTTTCTTCCAGTCAGAGAAAGAAATAAACATAAACTACTCTGGAAACCTGGATTATATTACCATTTAATTGTTTGCACAGAATTAAATGGCTTGGGGAGCTAAGCGCCCCCAGAACCTTGCTCCTTTGTACTCACTGGCTTAAATAAATTGTCCTGTTTGCCAATTTGCTTTTCTACGAAGACAGGCTCCGTTCTGTCTCTGATTTTTTTTTTTCAAAAGCTTATTTCTGCATTTTAAAATTCATTTTTCAAGACTCTATTTAGCTGAGATGAGAGTAAAACCATTTAATGGCTGAAGTTTGGAAACTAAGTAGATGAAATTATTTATGTAGATCATTAGAAATACATGAGCAGCCTCCCTGGTTTCCTGTCTAGGGAGAGCTTATCGTTAAATATCCTTTCTGGCCATTACCAAAACTGAAGCAACATCCAGTTCAAATCTTCTACAGACCTTAATTTATATTTCTCACAGCAACAGCTCTTTTCTGCAAACAATGAGAATACTTATGGGTCTAAATTAGAATTCTTCATTTGGAATTTGTGAATATGGGGATATTCTGGGAAATATCCAGAAAAAAAAAATCCTGCCAAGGGTTCAGCAAACAGTTGCATAACCCTCTTTTTATCTAGAGTGTTGACCCAGCCATTCATTCATTCCATGTTTGCTGTGGTGAGTTCAGCAAAGCTGGTTGCCAAGGCAACCATAATCCCTGAACAGAGCCAGCTCCATTGGTGGTCAGTTACAACACGCTTTGTCCTGTCGTGTCCTGTAACCGACTGAATGGAGACACAGAAAACAAGCACCTTCAGTAAACATGACCTAATGAGGGTGCCAGGCTCCAGCTAAGGGAGGTGAAATGGCTGGAAGGCACTGGAAGAACCCCACAGGGAGCCAGGACTCACATGGACAGAGGCGTCACCTCCCAAAGAAGTTCCTGTGGCATTTAATGACATAAAACAGTTCTGTTCGTGTCCAGGGCCTAGAAATTACTTTCTGATTGAATTTTTCTAATAGCTGTGTAAGTGGATGGATTTGGAACCTGAAAGGGGCACAGTCTGTAGGGCAAATTAGTTTCCTGTTGAAGTCTATAAGGCCGGAGGATGGGAAGGAAGATGGAAGGGGAAGAGATTAATAACATGGTGAGCAGCCTGGCGGACCTCTGACTCCAGCTGGGCAAGGGCAGGGGTGTGCTGAGTAGGGCCCGAGAGCACTTGACCCCTTCCTGCAGGGCCAGCCAGTTGCCCTTCTTCAAGGGCAGTCCTCACTCCACCCTACAGTCCAACAGCCCTCTGGAGCCTCGCAATGGCAGGGGGCGGGGGCGGGGGGGAGGCCTAACACCCTGTGAAAAGTGTTTCTTTAAGTTCAGAGCTCAGTGGCCATTGCAAATTTACCCAAATTATTTCACTGCTCTTCTTCAGTTAATATTTACTGAGTGCGTTGCACAGCACTGGGACACTTGCCTTCTAGCGTAATTAAAATGTGAACCCAGATTGATAACAAGAGTTATGAATGTAAACTCCAGCGGAGACTATTAGATTTTCATTAACCACTTAATACCTGATTTCTTTTGAATTCCTTTTGCCAAATATCCCTCTCCAAAGATAGGAAGAAACCATAAATCATATAATGAGCTATATCAACAGGAAGAACTTATTTCAACATGAAAGCAGTTCCTTTAGTGGTACCTTGTTCAGGTCTGCTTAACTAAACTGGCGTGGGTTGTGTACTCATTTGTTAATTTTAAGGTTCTTCATATCAGTGTTCTCACATTGCTGTGCCTCAGAGCACCCAGAAAACTTGAAAGATGCACTGATGCCAGGCTACATGATAGACAAGCTCTGGGTGGTGCCCAAATATTGGTATTTATATTACGTTTTTCTGGTGTTTCAGATGCACAAGTATACTTAGGAGCTACTGGTTTGTTTGATAAATCTGAATAACTGATGCTTTTTGCCATTCAGTAGACAAATATACAGACCGACATTTTTCCCCTTAAATTTTATTAGCCTGACCTAAAATAGGAATTCACTAGCCTGGAGGAAGAGGACAGCCACAGGGCTGCTCATCAAACATGTGTTTATGTGCTTGCTTGTTTGCTTGTTTTTTACAAAGGGCATGAGACTTTGTACTGATCATTTTGTTAGTAAACCCAGTAACTGCAACATTTTT
This sequence comes from Mormoops blainvillei, assembly GCA_004026545.1. Classification (NCBI taxonomy): domain Eukaryota; kingdom Metazoa; phylum Chordata; class Mammalia; order Chiroptera; family Mormoopidae; genus Mormoops; species Mormoops blainvillei. The sequence continues at coordinate 191,213 of PVJD01002267.1, forward strand.
CAGGCAGAATATTCATGCCCAATATGGATTCCTCTGTTATGGTTTTCAGCCAATAGGGTTGAAAGAGAAAGAAATAAGCATACCTATTTGAGGTTCTGGATTAAGACGGAATACTAGTAACATTTATCAAGTATTGGCATGTGCCGGATACTGTTCTAGTGTTTTTCGCATTGATGCTCATTTAATCCTTACAGTAACTTAATCCTCAGTACAACCTATGTTAAGTTTTAACACCATGTCCACTTCACAGATGCAGCAATGGAGGCATGAAAAAGTCCAGCTTAAGGTCTTAAGACCCTGCTTAAGGTCACACAGCCAGTAAATGACAGCACTGGGATTGGAACCCAGGTAGATAGTTTGGGAGCTATCTCTCAGGTACTACACTCTGCTGGGCCCAGTGCAGCCATGCTTGTCATGAAAACTCAGCCCTTTGTGATTCTACTAAGAACTTCCTCATTTAACAGTCCTGTCTTCCATTTATCACAGTTCATTAGCCACTTATCAAATAATACTGCTATAGAAGAATCCACCAGAATTAGAACTGATTCTTTCCCAGAAAAATAGAGAGGCAAAATCATACTTCTTCCTCCACTTAATTGGATTCTTAGAGGACAGCCTCAGTGCATATTGTTGGGCACTGAAGTGGGTAAGCAGATGAAGGTTGGAGAATGAGGGAGCGTTAGGTTGCCTGGCCCTAATTCCTTACCCTGCAGCTGATCTCGTGTCCGACTGAGCCAGAGGAAGCGTCAGTCTCTGGGCTGCGTGGCAGCCTGGGTAAGAGCCGGGTTGTCTGCACAGCCTCAAGGCTGACTACGAAGCTATTTCAGGAGATCAGTGGCAGCTCCAGCTCCACCCCTAACATGCACTGGCCACGTCTGTTTTCATACCCACAAGTCAAAACTCATTTCACCCGCAACAAGGGACCATACTAATTATTCTGCAATGACTGTTACAAGTTTTACATTATCAATATTGCTTATGATTAGAATGCCACTGGCTAAAACTTAACTATCCTGTTGCTGTGGGATTTTTAAAAAGATAAACAGGACTGAGAAATTTACAATGCGAATATCAACAACCACAGGAACTGCCACTATCAACCCTGTGGGTGAATTACCACCGGTGTGCCCGTCACCATCCCATCCTGGAAACACCTGGGTGTTGGCCACAGTCAGCCCTTCCCTCTATTAAAAGTCACACCCCTCCCTCACTCTCAAAGGAGCCCAAAACAGTGACGCCTGGTTACCACTTTCTCTCCAATCCTGGTACGCCAAAAGAAAAATGAGGAAACTGCTTCCCACATTTGAGATGTTGCCGATCTCTGCCCCTACAGACACTGTAATTGCAATGGTCTTTGAGACGAGCTGTGTGGGCCTCGATGGCCTCACAGAGAGCAGCTGCACTCTGTGGCCTAGACGAGAGACCACTGTCCCTTTCATCCACCACCGGGGACTGCTGCAGTCTCTCAAGGGTATTCCTCTATCTGGGTGCTGCTCCCAGAGCACTGCTATTGTTCATCACAGGAGAAACGTGGCAACTGTCACGTTCTTCCCTCCGCAGAGCAGGTGCTCAGGCTCAGCCTCCTCTGGCCTGCTGGCACCTTCGCCGGAGACTGAGGCCCACCTTAATTGGACGTATAAATGTACATGTGACTTTAATCAAAAATAGATGCACGACCCAACTCCTTGCAGCAGCTGGCTTTGTAGAGCATCCAGGACAGTGTCTTCCCCATGTGGGTGCTAATAAGCTTTGATGGTAATTTTCCTTGTCAAGCCTAACGGCTTCTATTGTCATCTTCAACAATGACAGCCCTTGGCTGCTCGGCTTCCTTCTGTCCCTGAAGTACAGAGTGAGCTGAAGGTCACATTCCAGAGCTTTATTCTGGGCACTGCCCCACCATTGCTCCCCTGAAGGGTCCTCAGTCTAGTGGCAAGCTCAGGTTCAACTTTCTTGGGAAATGTTTTTAAAGAACGAGGAATATAAGTAGAGTTCAGAATCATCCTAAAAATTGTCCCCCAACCCCAGCCCATTTTCATCCTGTGCAGGGGGGACCCAGGGTGCATTTGGAGCTACCAGTGTTTTGCCCATATTCATTGCAAAGGGCTTGATCCAGTCACATGCTGAGGAAGAACTCCCGGGGAGATGAATGCCATTACAAATCTTGCCCTCAACATGAAACGCCAGTGATTGTTTATTAAATTGCTCTTCAAAGAGAAAACACTGGCAGGCGAGTATCATTAAAATGGAAGCAAAGGGAAATGCTGTAACCTTCAACATGGCGCTTTTCTCCATTAACCCCGGACCAAGACCACTGGAACGGCCAGTAGGAACTTCTGGCCCTGAGCCCCATCAATTACCTTCATCTCAGCCCAGGGAGGGGTAATATAAACCATTCAATTTAAGTACTTCCAAACATCAGCATGAGAAAAAAGACCCCAAAAGCCCTTAACCTAACTCCGCTATCTCAACGGCTGTTGAGGACAAATTGCATTATCCACAAGTAACATTAAAACATAAAAGACATACCCTCCAGTGAAAACCTTGCACAACTCTCCCAAGTAAGCAGAATTAATCACAGGGGACAATTACCATCCCCAGTCTGAATATTTATGACATAACAGAAAGCCCATTTAAAATAATCAGTGGCTCATAATTTTAAAAAGAGCCGCAAGGAGAGGGAAAAGGCATGCTAAGTTTATGATAGAAAGGAACAAAGAAGTACAGCTTCATTCTTAATTTCCCTCTCCATTTGGTGCCCTCCGCAATCTTGTTTTTCCTTCCTCTTCAAAATCCCCACTCCTTTCGTCATCACCCTCACTAATGGATGGACCTGTTGGTCAGCAACGGGAAGGCTGGACATGCGGAAGGTAGTGGTGGCCTCTGTTCCCAACAGTTCCCCTATCCATTCCAGGTGTTTCCACCTTCCTCCCACCTACCCACTCTCCAGCAGCTGTATAGCAGGCATTTGCATGTTGAAATGGAAACAGCACTGGACTGTGAGTCATGGTTCTGACTCTACCACAAATCTGTCTGTGATTTAGACATGACCCACAGTGCGCTCATCTGTAATGCTACTGAAGAGCTCTCGGTTTCCCTCTGTTTCTATCATATGAATTCCGTGACTCATGCAATTCACTGATAGATGGATTTGTTCGCTCATCCATTTGTCCCTTCATTGAACAAGTATGTGCTGAATAGGTAGTACATGCCAAGCACTGTTTTAGGTGTCAGGCTTAAAGTAGTGAACGGAAGAGATGACTCTCCTATCCTTATGCAGCTTACCCACTAGTGGGAAAGATTAGACAATAGACAAGTAAACAAATAAAAGAGTGTAATTTCAAGTCTTAAATTCTGTAAGAAAAATAGCGGAGACGTGCCCTGGGAGTGCGGTTATAGCTATATTAGGTAGCATGGCCAGGGAAGTGAGCCACAGCGATCTCTAGTCTGTTACTCAAAGGGAGTAATGGAGAGCTTCCAAATTACTTTCAATATTTCAGAAAGCTCAGTAGAAACTTCATTCTGCCTGTCTGAGTTAAGTAAAATGAATCTTAGTTTGCTGAGAAAGATAGCTATTTGATATGCTTATTATTGATCCTCCTTCTAATCAACTAAATGAATGATCCTGATAAACTAAATTTGATCGAAATAGAGAAAAATGAATTACAGCTTAACAAGTTATTGGTGGCTGTGAGTGGTAAATATTTGTGATGAAATATTAGAGGCCACCCTCTGTAAGACTAGACCCCTTCTATTTCTATAATGGATCTTGAAAATATTCCTATTATCCAAAAGAGAAATACCTTTGTTTTGAGCAAAACTGCTTCTCAACCACATAGTAACCAGTTTCTCTCTCCTGCCCCACGACCAAAGATTATTTTTCTGGGATTTACTGTGATTCTACTAGAGACTGTGCAGGGACAGAGGAAATGTATTTAATAAAGTGTTAGCCTGGTAAGATGTCCTTTTGAGGGCAATGATAAGAGAAAAAGCTAAAGCTGTTAGCTTAAATACAGTTTAAGAGAAACATTGGATTTCTGTTGCTCATTCTCTTCATGTGTCCTTATCACTTCAGGTATGCCATGTCTGCCCTCAAGGTGCTAATAGTCTAGTGACCCTAGGATTATATTAAATAATGCAGATGTAAGGCATATATGAACTATAGGTTAGGTCTTACATTGTATTAGTTGGGATTATGCTGTAGTAACAAACAATTCCAATTTTTTGGTAGATTAAATGTATGAAAGTTTATTTTCACTCATGCCACATGTCCACTGAGAGTTAGCAGGAGTCTTGGGGAGTGGCAGGTGGGAAGTATGGGAGAGGAAAGAGTTGGTTCTTTACAAATATTCAGGTATCCAGGTGAATAAAGCAGGCACCACCTTAAGTATTATTGGCTGCCATGTCAGAGAGAAAAGAAAACTCAGGAGAATCCCAAACAGGAGACCAAAGCTTCTAGCACAGAAGTGACAGGCATAGTTTTCTACCATAACTCATTGGTCAGACTACTCTCAGGGTACCGCCCACCCACAAAGGAGCAGGAAGGAGAACCCTACCGTGTGCCCAGTAGGCAAGGGAACTGGAAATATTTCATGAACAACAGTCATGATTATTATAGCTATAAAAGAGCCGAAGACCTGGTCTCTGGCTTCAGGAAGCTTTCCTGCTCAAACAAAATTTGTTTCATCAAGAAAGAAACTACAAGTTCTCCATTCTCCTTAAAGGGCAAGTTTAACAATGCCTTGGGGAAGTATAATTATTTGGTTATTTACATCATCGTGTTGAAACCTCCTGCTTAATTGGAAAGTATGCCCTCTACGTGCCCTCTACTTCTTTATGGACTTCGGCAGGGTGTCGGTGAGCCCTCAGAATTACACGCAAATGCAGTGCCCCTGTATTGTCCAGGGAGAGCGCTTCTACCTTTTATTCAATTCCAAACAAGTTCTTGACCCAGATTAATTAAAGAACAAATGAATGACGAAAATAAAGAAAAATGCGTGTGGCTGAGGGGTGGAGGGAGGGGGAGAAGAAGGAATGGTTAGGAAGAACAAAGCATTCCTGTAATGAAGTAGATTATGTGGAGAGACTGATGAGAGGATTGATTTCTAATCAGAACACAAATTCAGTCAATGATTTCACATAATAACTTTGTGTATGATATAAATGTACGTATATGTGTATATATATGTATACATATGTGTGTGTGTATATATATTGACAAGCCAACTTGGCCTCAAAAAATTATGAATGCTGCCAAAACTTACATAGCTAGGAATATATTGAGGGGCATTAGGAGACATCGGGTCAACTTTCTGACATAGTGTTCTTTCCTTAAGGACATGTGAACTAAATAGTTAACTTTTATTCAAAGTAGAGGGAATCACAACAGAATCTCATAAAGGTTATTCTAAGTAATGCAGTGGCAGTGTCCTATCGGACAGTGGGGCTCACTGCAGAGAGCATATTTCTCACCAGCCTCCTTGCCAGGCATGGTGTGCTGGGAGTTCTTGCCCATCCATTCCTCATGGCTCATTCTCTACTGGGCCTTCTAGACCAGTTCACCTCCATAGTTCTACCTAGTGGGACAGCACATACAGGTGATAAGTAAACAAGCAAATCCCTCCTTAAGTACTCAAATACAGATGAGATTTTTATTTACAATATCGAGCTGATGAGAGAATCGCAAAATGAGTGAAGTTATGAACCACCTCGTCCTGACACACTCGTTTACCTCCTTCCAGCCTGAATCCCTTGACCAAGCACTTGTAAAGTGAACAGAGAACTCTTAAGTAACTCGGATCTAATCACAAAGGCAAGAGACAGGCCCCATCAGCCTCTTCAAGTTTGTGTCCTGACACCTGACTCCGCAGAACCCTGGGACACCCGGTTCCCAGCTTATTCAATCCCAACGTCCTGTCTATGCACCAAATTGGCTTTGAGAAACCACACAGCCCCCAATTCTGGTATTTCCTCTCTTTTCGTACCTGGAAACTCAAGACAGCCCGCCCTGGACTACGTTAACCAATCAGTTGGGCTCCTGGGCTCTGGACTGGCATGTTGCTTGCGTTCTGCCCATTGGCCCTGATTGACGTATCTGGGTATCAGGGACCCCTTTGCTGTACTAACTTTGCAGTTAGGCCGTATTTCCCGAAACAAAATTAGGATTGGCCAAAGGGCTTCTGACAGCCTGTAGACGACACAAGCTCCTGAAGACGTGGGTCTGCTGCTCCTTGTCCATGTGATTCTCTGCACATGCTGTGTTTGTTGTGCCCTGCAGTTCCTGTTTTGGATACCGTGTGCTTCACACCAGGGCTGCCCTAGCATGCGCACTCAGAGCATGGTGGGGAGAATGTAGGAGACAGAGGGGGATGGGCACATGTGGCGTCCCGCAGCATTCCTGCCCCCCACGGGCACAGACATGTGCCCTGAACGACGAATCTCCAAGGACCCTCAGTGCACACACACACACACACACACACACACACCCCAGGGCCTCAGGATCCCTTCCTCAGAGTCCACGGGCTGGTGTGCTTTAGCAGCAGCAACCCGTCGTCTGTCCTGGCCAGAACCTGTTTTGCCTTTTCCCTGTCCTGCTGTAAATGGCCAACTAGCATCGGGTTTCACTGAAGGGAACCTGGGCAGCTGCAGCCCAAAGACTGGAAAGTGGTAAGCGGCTCTCTCTGGGAGCCAGGGACGGCCCTCCCCTGTGGTTGCCTTGCCACCCTTCCCGCCTCCTCTCCCCACGCTTCTCGGCTTTGATCTGGAGCCCCAGAACAAATTTCAAATCCTACCCAAAAGAACACATGCCTAACACACATGAGACAACAGGGTGCTGAGCGGCAGCTTCTGTTTCCTGGTCCGTCGGACTCAACACGCCATCCCGTTTCATCCAAAACAGAAGGACTCATGGCAAGCGAGGTAAACAAGTGTCATCTCATATACCAACTAATTTCATCATTAGTGACTTCCTAGAGCACTGCGTTAAGAAAGCTTCTGAAGCTGAATTTAATCAGAAAAGAGTGCTGTCATCCCGGCCTAACTCCATTCACAGGTGAGAGTGAGAGGAAGGAGTTGTAGCATAGGTTCCACGTAATTGTCATTTTCAACAGAGGAGATGCTGTGCTCATTTTGGGGTTGAACTGTCAAGTATTTGAAGCCTGGCTTTATCACTTACTGATTGTGTGACCTTGGGCAAGCTACTTAACCTCTCTGGATATTAGAATACCTTATCATTAAGTGGGATTCAGACTTGCAATTACTGTGAAGGAGATAAGATCTCACGCACCTAAAGTGTTGAGACCCCTCCCCTCAGAGGCAGAGGTTGGTCCACCGGCCTGAAACCATCTGGATATACGCCAGCTCCTTGGTCATGACGGTGGCGTGGGGTGGATGGCAGGGTGCCTACCGGAGCAGAGTCCCTACAGGGGAAGGTCTGCAGTGAGGCAGGCCATGAAAACTAGGACACATGCAGAGCAGAACTCGAAGCTCACAGAGGTGGGGACCACAGTCGCCCATACAACTCGACGTGGCGGGTGAGGGAGCTGAGTGGAAACGGCTGTGGCAGGTTTTTCATAAGGCTCCAGGAGAATGCCCAGAGCACTGAGCAGAGAGGGTCTCACAGGCCTGAGGCTCCTGCGGGGGCAGAGGAGGCATAGTTTACATACTTCACTGCTCCTCACCGTCATCCGCACCTTCACACTGCCAGTTTCTCCATGGTCGTGGGCCAGCTGGCACCGAAGGGAGTGAAAGTTAGGAGAAACACCTTCACTGCCGTTGCCTATGAACTGTACCGATGACTGTGACCATCTGGCACCTCCCTTTAGTTCTTCCAGGCAGTATCTTTGCCTGCTAAGGCATTCTGTTCAAAGGTGCCATCTTCCCTCTCATGGAGCAGGGCAGGTCTGGTAAAGAAGGGGGAAGTGCTGGGTGCGGGCTGTGCAGCTCAGGGGTTAGAGAAGCAGTTAGGAGCAGCACAGTCAGGGAGAGAACAGATCGCTGAGGGAAAGAAGCACAAAGGACTGATGAAAGGAGCCCTCTGAGCAGACCCCAGAGCAGGGCTTCGGAACAGAGAAGAGGCAGGAAAGTGGAGCCCAGCCCTGCTTGGGGGAAAGGCTCAGAAAGGACACAGGAACAACGCCAAGCACAGCAGGGATGGCTGCCCCTGCGGGTGTGTCCCTTGACCCTGCAACAAACTTTGTGTTTATCATATGGTGGCTGAAAAAAAAAAAGCTGCTTTACATACAATGACAAAAATCACCACTTTGTGCTTTTCTGAAATACTGAATAAACTATTAGCTTAATATTAAGTAGGAGAGGCACCTGTCTGACTAACAAGGTCAGAATTACGGAATATGTAAAAATAAATGTAGTTCGATTGTATAATGAGAAGGTATTAAAATTTGTGTCATGTAAACTTAGTGTCAAAAATATTCTTGAATGAATATCTGTCCATAAATATGTGTTGTTTGTTTCTTCTTCTTGTGAAACCTAATATTGTGTGATGCAGGAGAGAAAGGGAGGGAAGGGGGAGGCGGTCCCTACACGCAAAGGGATTTACATTAGTTGAGGAGCTGGAACATCAATACATTAAACTATCAGTCCATAAAATCCACCCATTATATACTGGTGTGATAAAGGGGCAAATGGTGTGATACAGAGCAGAGTGAAAGAAGATCTGAGTGACTGGCGGTTGTGGGGCCTGGCTTTGGAAAGGGAGGTTGCTAGGTTCTGCAGTTCTGGGAGACCCTCATCTGAGAGCTACTGACCCCTCGAGGGTCCACGGTAAGGATCATCTGAGGATCGTACCTCAGACTTACACGCAAAGGTAGTGTCCCTGTGTATTTTCCAGGGAGGAAGCTTCTACCTTTAATTCCATTCCAGGCAAGTTCTTGACCCGGATTAATTAAAGAACAAATGAATTACAAAAATAAAGAAAAATGTGTGTGGAGGGAGGGGGAGAAGGAGGAATGGTTAGGAGGAACAAAGCATTCCTGTAATGCAGTGGGTAATGTGGAGGGTAGATTGTATGTGGAACTGGGGCGGAGGGACCGAGAGTAGAAAGTGTGAGGTAAGGGTGGATTTTAAAGTATTGTACAGAATTTAGACTTGAGTATTGTAAGTAACAGGAAGTGACGTGATGAGATCGGTGTTTATGGAAGCTAAATCCAATAGTACTTAGCAGACGGAAGGATCTTAACATATAGCAACAAAACGGAGCGCCTGAACTGTTAAGTTTGTTTCTCTAAAATTCTGGTGCCATGGCATTTTATTGTCGCTGTTACTCATAAGCACCACTGCATGCTAGAAAAGGGGACCCGTGTTCAACGGAAGCACTATGATTTTGCTGAGCACCCTAACGGTTCTGGGCATGTGCACCAGTTACTCAGTTGTCTCCAGGCTCTAGATCCTCCTCTGTGCTCTGCTCTGATGCTGAGACAAGATGGTGCAAACCACATTTCTGCTTGTCCATCTCCTCTGGGTAGGGTCCACCAAGAGGGAGACTGCAGGGCTGGCAAGGGGGAGGAAATTCCTTTCCGTCTGTCTCCTATTCCTGTGTGTACCACCCCAGCAATGCTCAGCACAAGCAGTTCCTTCCCAAAGCAGCAGCCGATCCCAGCAGACAGTTTTTCCAGCACTTGCAGAATCCGTTTCATCATACCCCAGCCTCAGAGACACCCGCGTCAGCCAAGTCTGGGGCTCAACCCCTCAGACCCCTCCTCCAAGCTCAGCGACACCTGCTCTGCAAGGCTCACCTTCAAGTTTTTCGTTTTCATAATTCCAGGCCCTTCCACTTGTTCTCCCACTCCTGAGGTGATAGCCGCTCCCTGCAATGGTTTGGGTATTTCGATGTACTCTCTGCCATTTCAGTTAACTAGTTAAGAACCTTATTCTAGTTCCTAATTCTTTATATTAAATTCTCTGTGTTAAAATCACTGGCGTGGTTTGTCTCCTGCCAGGACTCTGGACTGGGAGTCAAGCTTGAGAGTTCTGTAGGACAGCACTGAATTGCTCTGGATCTGAGGAGAAGGAGAGAGTGAAGCTCCCTGAGCAACCCAGGAGTGAGAAGCAGCCAGGGGCGGGCAGGGGAGGACTCAGCAGACACGCTGCTCAGGGAGGGGCTGGGGGCAAAGGGTGTGGAAGAGCATTTTCAGAACTGCCCTGCCTGCCACACCCTCCATCTTTCCCTTCCATGCCCCCAGTAAAGTCTATTCCATCCATACGTAGTGGCAGGAGAACTGGGGGACTGTGAGTCTTCAGGATCTTCTGAGGAGCTGAGAGGCTGATGGGATGCCAAGTATTGTTAATTTTTACAACTGTAGGAACTGATCATAATCCTCCTCACAGCTGTTGAGGAAAAGCTAAATGAGTCTTTGATGAGCAAAATGAGTTTTTAGTCAGCCCAGACTTCAAAGCAACAACTAGCCAAGAATTCCAAGAAGTTATATCACTTTTCTACTAATAAAAAGAAGTATTTTTCCCTTACCTCTCTCGGTTTGCTTTAAGGCAGAGAAAAAGATGGCATTTCTAATGAGTTGCTCATCATTATTGGGTCACACTGAAGGAGAATTTTTATTCCTTTCGGTCAGAGATGAAAGATTGTAAAAAACAAAACACTTTAAAAAAAAATTCCTCCTAAGGATGTTACAGCCCACAAAATCTCTTATAACTTCTTATGGCATTTATTTTACCATTCAAGGAGGCCATTTATTGGGTTTATTTCTTATGCTACGTCTCCGCTTTAATAAGCAATGTCTTTGAGTTTGTTTATGCCCTCCATAACTCGTTATCATCTAGCTGTGTGTCAGGAAGCACAGGATAGTGGCTTTTGATGACCTGTGCTTTAAGGCAAACCCACGGAGGAGGGGGAGATGGACAGCTCATGATTTGGGGCTTTGATGGGCACAGCCTGCCTGGGGGCAAGCTTATTAGTCTGTTAGCTCCTGCTCCCACCACTCACACTGGTCTTTATGAAGCCATTACTGACCCCCTGGTATACTACCCTAGGCAAAGCGGGAGAAATTTATAGGAATCAAAGCCCATAGTAAAGCAACAACAACTTTAAGAGGCAGTTTGTTTAATCAAATTAAAAATAAAGCTTTTCTTTTTCTTCCCCACTCCTGGAAGCGAGTCTCTATTTCCATTGAGTTAATAAATAAATTTGGTGCTAACAGACCTTCTAAGCTCTCTGGTCAGGCTAATAATTAGCAGTGCCTCGCAAGCTGTAGCCATTAGAATCATGTGCCAGGCATTGTGCTAAGCATTATCTCTCATTGTGCTATATGCGTTATCTCTCATCTCACCGCCACCCCCCCCCCCCCAAGGACACTGAGAGCTAGGCATCGTTATCCACATCGCACGAACGAGGAAACAGTGGTTGAGGGTGGAGGAGGTTAAACTTCCTAGGTTCCTTAGCTACCAAATAATATGACCAGCATTGAACTCAGGTGTGTTAGGTTCAGTTGCCCATGTTCTTACCCACAATGGATCAAAACGACCTGTTCCTGGTTGTATAATTATGTAGCCGGTTACATGCCGAGGGGTTTAGTCTTACATTTCACTTAGGAAGCAAAAAATCTGTGAAGATAAACTCCTTTAGGCATGGTATATTGGAAATCACTGTGGCAATTCAGTTCACAGACTGTGTGCTGGACCGTGGGGGAAAGCACTACTGAGGAGACGCATGGGCGGAATCCCCCCAAGACCTCACAGACCCTGGACTCTGCTGCAGTCCACAATGGATCAACACCTGGACCGGAGATGCCGCCATCACAAAGCGGCAAAGAGAATTTGTTTTTTAATGATAAACACGAGCTGGTGAAAAATGAGCAGCACGGTTATTCATTTTACAGATTCTTATTGGGCATCTACTATATGCCAGGAACTGTGCGAAAAGATAAATAAATACGGCAATGAACGAGACTGACCTGTGCCTTCCCAGAGCCTCCCTCGGGTCAAATACACAGGTGGTAGAAGTGGGATTAGTAAAACCTTTGTGAGAGTTGATTTCCTCAATGTATCATTAAAAAAAAAAACAACTTTAAAGTTCACCTCAACTCTTCCTATGTTTTCTTTTCTCTTTCCCTTCTTCCTTAAAATTTTTACCTTAAATTCACAAATAGTGGGGAGAGGGACCATAAGGAGCTGTGGTGGCCTGGGGTGGACTGTGGGAGCCTGTGAGGGGAGCATAGGTCTGGTTTTGGGCGTCAGAACTTGAATGAGGAGGGGAAAAATATCCACGTGGAGACAGCGGGGTGAGGAAGTGTCTGTACACAGGGCAAAAACACTAAAATCACAATCTGCTCACTCTTTGATATAGGAAAACCACATCTAGAAATTGATTTTAAGGAAGTAAATGGCAAACAGACCTGTGCCAAATATCTGCATGCAAAATTGTTGCTCACGAAATCACTTCTAATATCAAAACTTTGAAAACAACTCAAGTGACCCACCAGAGGACAAAAAGCCGGGGAGGCCAAACAGATTTACATGTATAGATAGTTGTTAAAATGGCAGGGTTGACATTAAAGATCAGTGGGGAAAGAAAGCAGTTCAGGGACCACTGGTTCCCCATTTGAAAAGTAAAATAAAATTGAACCCCAACTTCACACCATTCACAAAAATCACTTTCTGGTGGCCTATAGACTTAAATGCAAAAGACAAAACTACTTTCGTATGTTAGAAGAAAATAAAGGTCTTCATGGATTCAAAGTATGGGGAGGAGTTCTTAAGACATAAAAATCCCCAGCCTTAAAGAAAAGGACTGACTTTTGCAATATTAAAACTAAGTACTTTTTTTCATCAAAAGACCCCATAAAGCAAGTAGAAACACAAGTCAAAAACTAGTACATAATGTTTGCAATTTTTATAGCCAACAAAGAAGTCCTCAAAAAAGTTAAGGATAAGACAAACAACCCAAAAAACAATCAGGCAAAAGATATGAATATCTTTTTTTACAGGTATTTTACAAAGGAGAAAACAAATGAGGAGTATGAACCAGAGAAATATAAATTAAGCCTTATAAAGATATATCACTTTATAAATACCAGATCAGCAAAGTTTTATTAAATCTAACAGCAACAGGAGCTCTTATGTACTACTTCTGGCAGTGTAATTTGGCACAATTAACTGGAAAAGCAATTTGAATTAATCCTGTAAAGTCGAGGATGCACTGACCTTATGACCCAGTGATCCCAGTGGAAGAGCACCCACCCAGAGGGAGTGGTTCAGAGGCACCTTGCACAGATGTACCAGGAGGCAGGTGCAAGAATGTCCCCAGCCATGTGGACTGGGTAGAATAGTGACCTCCTAAAATTTCTGTGCTTCCCAGAGCCTTGGAATGTGGCCTTGTTTGGAAATAAAGTAGTTTTAGATATAGTTATTTAAGATGAGTTAATACTGGAAAAGTGTGGGCCCTTAATCCAGTATGACTACGGTCCTTATAAGGAGAGGAAAAAAAGATACAAACACACACACAGAGGATCCCATGTGACAGTGAGGCAGAGGCACCATTGGATGAGTCTACAAGCCAAGGAACACTGCGGGTTGCTGTCAACCACAGAGGCTAAGAGAAGGGCTCCCCTCAAGCCTTCAGAGAGAGGATGGCCCTGCCAACGCCTTGATGGGGGATGGCTCCAGGACTGTGAAAGAACAAATTTCTCCTGTCTACAACCATCGAAATTGTGGTGACATGTTATGGCTGCCCTAGGGAAATGATACATTGTATTATTTATAATAGCCAGAAAGTGGAAATAAACAAATAAGCTGTAGAATATTTATAATGGAAAACTACACAACCGTGAAAACAAATGGACGTGTAAGTTCTACACATCAGCATGGAGGTCAGCTTTTCCCTTTCTTGCCACTTACTGAAATTCTGACCACTCCCCAAAGGAATTTCAAGTCCCACCCACTATGGTAGCTACCATGTGCTGGCTCCTGTTTGGCTCCTGATGTCATATATGGCCTTGCCTTTTCTCTAATTCCAACAACAAGTATTTAAGTTAGATATTGTTAGCCTTGTTGAAAACGCGCAAAAAGCAATATGCTGAGCCACTAAATGACTAACCCTGACTCTGCTGTCTACATCTTTGGCTCAGATCCATGAAACAGGTCCCCCGAAAAGTGCGGCCAACTAGACAAATAATACCACTTTGGGGTTTGAAGTAATCAGCTTGGCTCTTGATTATCTTCAATTACTTTATTTTAACCTTTCCAGTATTGCTTTCTGGATGTCTCATGTCTAATTACAATAGTCCCCCCTTATCCACAAGAGGGTACATTCCAAGACCCCCAATGGATGCCTAAAATCAAAGATAATACTAAATCCTATATATACTGGTTTTTTCCTATACATACATACTTATAATAAAGTTTAATTTATAAACTAGGCACAGAAAGAGATTAGCAACAATAACTTATAACGAAACAGGTCATAATATACTATAATAAAAGTTACATGAACGTGGTGTCTCAAAATATCTTGTACTGTGCTCACTTTTTCTCTTAAAAGAATCGCTTTATAGTTTCTCTGAGGCATGCTCCAATGCCAGCATCACCACTCTTGCCCTTTGATATCAGGACAGTTGATCTGACAACTGAGAAGACTCTTAAGCAACTCAGGGACAGAGAGCACAGACAGCAGGGGAATATGGGGTGTGGGGATACTGGGTAAAAGAATGATTCACCTCCCAGGCCGGATATCACGAGATTTCATCATGAGACTCGGAGAGGGCTGCCATTTAAAATGTATGAATTTCTTTATTCCTGGAATTTTTCATTTACAGTTGACCCTTGAACAATGCAGGAGGTTAGGGGCGCCGACCCTCGCACAATCAAAACTTCTCTTTTAACTTCGAACTCTGTTATAGTCAGTCTTTCCCATCGGTAAATTTAACAAATGACGGTTGGAAATCTGCTGTTGGGAATGCACAAATACTGTTTTTTATACACAGTTAGCTGAATCTGCTGAATCTGAGGTTGCGAAACCTACAGATACCAAGGGCCAGTTGTACTTATTGAAAAAAATGTGCCTATAGGTGGAGCCCTGCAGTTCAGATCACTTTGGTTCAAGGGGGAACTATAATACTTTCAGATGGAGGTTGACCTTGGGTAACTGAAACCATGGAAAGTGAAATCACAGATAAGGGGGTCGGTCTACTGTATTTCATTTATATCCATCATCCCTATAAAAATAGTATAAGTGCCTTATACTTCTCTGGCTAATATAGGGATAGAAACACAGCAAATGTTTGTCATTCTAATGTTCATTAAACTTCTACACAGCCAAGTGGTATACTCAGCAGCTGAATTGAATCAAATTAACTGGAACCTGTCACAGCTAGTCATTCAATGAGCAAATGGCCAAAAACACACAGGGAATGTTACTTTGTGTATGCTTGTTTTCCCTTCCTGAGGAAATTCTGTGCACACAACTGACTTAAGTTCAATAGAATGAGGAGACTATCCACTGTGAGCAATGACGGTCCATCGCCATCTGCGGACCAGCTGGGTTTCCGTGCTTTCTCTTCGGCATTTCTCTACGTTGTGCATCCAGCAACAGAGCAGGATTAGCAGCTTCTAGGTTGCTGGAGTTTATAGGCTGTGACAGATGCAGAATAAGTAAGCAAACAGATTCATATGTATTAAATTACTGCATTAGTCCTCATTATTTCCAAGTTCAGTACTTGTGTGTACATGTAAAAGCAGCATTTACCCATGCCCTGACCATGGAGCCGATTAAAACTGAATCACTTTGAGAATCAGCGCAGCAGTAAAAGCCAGCATCAAAACTATTTTTTCTCTCTCTCCCATCTGCCCTCTCAGGAGTGCACTGGCATAATTGTCTCTTGATTTAATGGCTCATCAACCTACAGCCATCACATGACCCAAAAAGAATTTGGTAATTTAAGGTTCCAACACTGTTTCGTTTTGCTTACACCGAAGTGATTTAGAAATCCTTTTTATCCTGGATTTTTGACAACAAAATGTGACTAGCAAGGCCATCAGAGACACTACTAAAAAAATACGCTTCGGTGACTACCAAGTTTCAAGCTCCCCTGGGAGCTGTGATGCTTAAAAACCGACCCGGGTGCAGCAGCGCCTGGGGGCAATTGATTACACAACCCAAGAGCTTGGTGCTTTATGCTGGAGGAGGCCTCCTTAAGTGCACACTGACTGGACCAGTGAGGGACAACAGTGCTGGCAGTGTGGGACACTTCTGAGCTTGCCCGAACTGAAGACGTAAACCCCGACCATCTCAGGAACCAGGTCATCTAGCCTCTCTAGGTGTAAGGAAATGATGAGGGCTTGAATAAGACTGAGCTGGGGGTAAATCCTGGTTCTGCCAATGTTTAGTGATACGGCCATTGTCACTTGACATTGCACAACATCTGTAAAATGGTGATGATAATGCCTGCCCCAAAGGATGTTTACGAGGAGAGAGAAATAAAACACGTATAAAGATGTGTCTCATAGCACATAAGCGATGTAGCTCTTCTTTCTTTCTCATCTCACTTACCCATTGCTAAATATCTGGGGAAAGTGGTGACTTCTGTTGTCTGAACTACACCTTCTACCAATTCAAACAAGACTTCCTGACTGCAGTCTTCCTTTGCTACTTACAGTGTCCCACATGACAGCTAAGGCTGCAATCGTTGTTTTAATAAACACAGCCTTCTCATCCCTCATATCTTAATGAAAATACCATAAAAACTATTTTCAGGCACTATAATGATGTGAAACTTTATGAACTTATTACCTTAAATGTCTCAATGAAAAAAGAGGAAACAGTTTAAAAGCCACATGCACATAATATTAATGTAAAATATTACGACACTGTATTAATGCAAAAGTATACAATAGCCACGTAGTCTTCTCCAGGGTGATTTAAAATTAAAAGTGTACGCCCCCTAACTTTGAGGTTTTTCCTCATTTGAATTTATTCTTCTTGTCTGTTACCTATGACCTATGACATACATCACTGTTCTGAAACATTAAGAAACTATACTGGGTTGATCCCTATGAAATTGCTGCAATTTGGGGCCATTGCCTATTGAAATGGCAATCTCATAAAAATTTAATCTGATAGAAGCAAGCCAGGGATAAAGGAAATCAGAACAGACCCTGAGAAGCTGTGGTCGGGTTGCTCCCAAACCCAAGGAGACTTTGGTTCCCAAATACAAGGTCACCAGGTTTTTGGTGACGCATGCATTGCATAGGTCTGGTCAACTCGACATTGTTATTTGGGTTCTCTCCCCACTAGTAGGGCAGGTGCTTACCGAACAGATGTGTAATTATGACTGCAATAAAAGGCACTGATAGAGGGGGTATAACCATTATCTCCACACCCAGACAGACTGAGACAGCAGGCTAGGTTTGCAGAGTTCTTACAACCCTCTCCTTTGTGGGCACCGTACTCTCTCAGGGAGTTGTCATCCCATCCTGAAGCTAATAACATTAATCATTAGCCAACTTAGAAAGGTTAATGGGAGGTTTAAGTGAGAGGCATATTTTTATGAAGCTGGTGTTCCTGGGAATCAGGACATAAGAACATAAGAGGGCCATGAGTGTGACATCACCATCAACAAGGCCCTCCACCCACCTCATTCCACATGTAGGACACTTTGGCACCATAAAGTGTGTCATCCAGCTCTTTAGGGATGGGCCAGGCGACAGGAACCAGACATAATTCCAAACTTGTTTCCTAATCTCTATCTCTTCCTAGGATGTAGTTTTCTCAAAATTGTTTTGCATTAAAAATGTGCTTGAGTTGTTTTTTTATTTAAAAATAATCAGTATAAGTAGCCAGCCGATTTTCTGACTTGGTAATGCAGTCAAACTAATAAGAAGATACACAAACTACTCCCTATTTGGAATTCTGTATACTAGAAAGTTGAGAACAATTCTTCCCACTCATTTCTACCAAAAGCACAGCCTAATTGCCTCACGTCGGTTCCCTGGGGCCAGAGAGAAGAGGGAAACTGTCCTGTCACAACTTCTGCATCCCTGCTCTGTACCCTGGAGATATGGAGAAGCTGAATGTGTCAGATAATATTTATGAGGCACCTCAGTAGTGGTCAACATTTGTGTAGATATTTTTTTAAATGAAGAAGGAGTTGCCATCTTTGAGAGCCTTCTGTGTTTATGTCAGTGTAGTGAGATGCCTGTTTCCCTCTTGATGGTCACACTAGGATGTCTTTCGTCATACTACTTAAAGTGGACAAAAGAGACTGATTACAATCACACCCAGCAGGTTTTCTAGGAGGCAGTACTCATCCTCAGCGGTTGGGAAAGTCTGAAGGCCAGGTAGGCTGGGCCTGAGCGCAAGACTGGAGCGTTACTGTTCTTCACCCACATCCTCTCAGTGACCGCTGAGCTGAGCCCTCAGCTCCGTCCGGCAGAGGGAGCAGGGAAAGGTGGGGTGGAATGGCTGAGAATTCAGTAAGGAGGCCATACACAGGAAGAGCTAAAACAAGGAGTGGCCAAGGGCAGGGGGCTGAGCCAGACCATAAGGGCTGAAGACACTGGAGGGCACTGGAAGGCGCATGGCAGAGGCTCCCCGATGGTCCAGAGAAGCAGGGACCCAAGGGAAGGAATGGGGAATAAAGACCCAGATTGCCCCCTGGGGGGGCAGTTTGGGCATGTTGACTAAGGCCGAGGAGCCACTCCTGAATGAACCCCCGGGGACAGCTTGAGACTGAAGTGAAGAGCAGTGTGTGTATGTTTATCTCCTTCCAGAGTCCACCCCTCTGGGCTGTTTTACGCATCCTTCTTGGCCTTATGTATATACTAGCTCAGTAGGACTATTTATTTTGTGATGGACTCCACTGTTTTGGCTTTTTCCATGCTCAGGGATACATTCATTATTTAGTATATTTAGCACTTATTTGAAAGCACTACCAAATGCTAGGTGTTTAGGGACAGCGCAGAAAACGGGAGAGACAAGCTCTGGCGCACGTGGAGCTTACAAATAGGAAACAAACAGTGAAAGAATTCACTGAGGTGACGCAAGGCCCCTAAATAAGTAATGTGTATAGAAGGGAAATGGAACAGGGTGGTCAAGGAAGGCCTCTCTGAGGTGACGTTAAGATGACATCCGATTGAGGAAAAGGAGCCGCCCAAGAGAAAACCGTTCCAGTGTGCAGAATAATGCTGATGCCAGTGCTTGAGGGAAAACACGACAGTGGCAAAATGCCTGTGTGGCCACAGGCAGGAATAAGGGAGGGACATGGGATCCCATGGAAGGGAGGGTTTACATAGAGTCTTCCAAAAGTGGAAGAATGTGGGTTGTTTGAGGTTCTTTCTCCTAAGTCCACGAGGCCATGGAGCATTCCCAGCAAGAAATCGAATCTCACATTTTTAAATGATCTCTGTGCTGCCTGGAAGCAGTGGGTTTTCAGGGTGCACTTACCAGGCCATGGAGAGAGGATGGTGACTCAGATGAGAGTGATGGCAACAGAGAAGAAGAGAAGGAACAGACTTGAGGTATCTCTGGCACGTAAAAGACTTGCTAATGAACTATATGTGAGGGAGTGAGAGATGTTAACGGCAAAATAAAAAAGGTTATAGTGAAGAATATCAAACAGCTCACTGAAAATTAATATTTCAGTTAAATTTTGACATTTCACATACATCATGAGAACCTCTAAATACATAAATACATATCGAATACGGAATTTAATTGTTTAATATTTGAGTTTACTTTTTTCCTTAGATAGCAGGTATCTTATAAAGTCGATGGTGTCTCCTTCCAAGCAGTCACCTTGGATATCTGTACTTACTTCAGTTAGAATCAATGTGTGCCCAGAGCCCACCTACTTATAATGACCAAAATGATCGTGTTTCCTTAAGTATCCAAATTGCCATGACTTTGAGGTCCAAAGCCATGCC